>CM029277.1:32100282-32319564 GCA_016920895.1 Vaccinium myrtillus
ATAATTCACTCTGTGTGTGTTCTCATATTAAAATGGAGCTTTGGGATATTTTATTACATTTTTACTTTTAAGAGTTTTTATCTACAACAGTAGTATAAAACTCAAACTGGTTATTTCCGAGCAATTCTCCACTTGAAGTTCCTCTCTCTCTCTCTCTCTCTCTCTCTCTCTCTCCCACATAGTACCCTCCTACACAATACACGTTGAGAAAAAGGTGAATTTTTGAAGCTCAGCTCCTCTCTCTCTCTCTCGTTAAAACTTTTTCACCCTTTGTTCAGAGCCTAGATTCCAGCTGTAGGACTGTTTTTTTTTTTAACTGCATACTTCAACCTGCTTCTCTGGTTTTCCCATTCTCTCTCTCTCTCTCTCTCTCTCTCTCTCTCTCTCATGGGTAGAGCAACTAGGTGGTTGAAGGGCTTGTTTGGGATGAAAAAAGACAGAGAGAAACAGGGCAACGCCAACTCCGCCGACCGGAAAGACAAGAAGCGGCGGAGCTTCGCCCAAGCCGGCGGCAGCTTGTGTCACAATCCCTCGACCATACCGCCCAACATCACGGCGGCGGAAGCCACGTGGCTGAGATCTTTCTACGACGAGACCGAAAATGAGCAGAGCAAGCATGCCATTGCGGTGGCCGCCGCCACCGCGGCGGCGGCGGACGCGGCCGTTGCCGCAGCACAGGCGGCTGTAGCGGTTGTTAGGCTCACTAGCCACGGTCGAGGTACCATGTTTGGAGGTGGCCGTGAAAGGTGGGCCGCCGTCAAGATTCAGGCCGTTTTCCGCGGCTATTTGGTAATTAATTAGCAGGGTTTGCTCTGTTTTTAAATAAATTTTGTTTTCCCTATTTTCTGAATCAATTTTTTAGATTTAGAATCAGTTCTGCAGATTATTTGTGAGAATTTTTTTGGTGAACTATTTTTCGAACTTATTTTACGGATATACTTCTGGAAAAAACTCAATTTCGGCAAAACATATACTTCAAAATTCTCGAAAAATCTGTTCTTTTGAATTAAAAAAAAAATGCGAAAACAATCAATGTGTTTGTTTCCAAATGGGTTCTAAAAAATTAATTTCAGAACCAATAATAATACTGCCGAAATTTTTACTTAACTTCCTTTATTTTTTGTTTTCAGTTGTTTTTTTTATGCTTAAATAATGTTTTTTGATTAAAGCAATGAATTTTTACGGATTTATTTCTGGGAAAAACTCAATTTCGACAAAACATATACTTCACAATTCTCGAAAAATCAGTTCTTTTGAATTAAAAATATGCGAAAACAATAAATGTGTTTGTTTCGAAATGGGTTCTTAAAAATTAATTTCAGAATCAATAATAATACTGCAGAAATGTTTAACTTCCTTTTTTTTTTCCAGTTGTTTTTTATGCTTAAATATATGTTTTTTTTTATTAAAGCAATGAATTTTTTGTTGTTTTAATAAAACAATTTTTGTTTTGTGTTTTTGGGTATTTTTGAACACAGGCTAGGAAAGCGTTGAAAGCTCTAAAAGGGCTAGTGAAATTACAAGCACTTTTTAGAGGGTATTTGGTGAGGAAACAAGCTGCTGAAACACTTCATGGCATGCAATCTCTGATCAGAGCACAGGCCACAGTTCGTGCCCAAAAATCTCTAGGGTTTTCCAACAATGCTGATCATTTTTACCCCCGATTTCGAGCCCGAAAATCGCGAGATGTAAGACCTTATAATCTCTCAATTTTCTCCACATGTTTGCAAATTCAATTTGGTTGAATTTTGGTTGTAATTTTGGGCAGGAAATGTTTGATGATACAAGGAGTGAGTACATTGCAACAATTCACAGTAGGAGGATTTCTTCTTCTTTTGATGCAATTGATGAGAGCCCTAAGATAGTGGAAGTGGACACAGGCAGGCCCAAATCAAGATCCCGGAGGCCCAACACCACATCGGAATCCGGCGACGACCCGTTCGGCCCATCGCTCTCCTCACCGCTCCCCTGCCGCGTTCCCCCTCGTTTATCGATACCCGATTGGGGGGGTGTCCCGGGCTACGAATGCCGGTGCTCCACGGCCCAAACCACCCCTCGGTTCGTCAACGCGCCGATGACGCCCGCGAAGAGCGTCTCCGGCGAGAGCATTTTCCGGCAGGGCATGGGTTTTTACCCACACTACATGGCGAATACGCAGTCGTTTAAGGCGAAGTTGAGGTCCTACAGTGCTCCAAAGCAAAGGCCTGAGGTAGGGCCCAAGAAAAGGCTCTCACTAAATGAGATGATGGAATCAAGGAATAGTGTGAGTGGGGTTAGGATGCAAAGGTCATGTTCACAAGCACAAGAAGTGGTTAGTTTCAAGAATGCTGTGATGGGTAAGCTTGATAGGTCTTTGGATATTGGTAGGGAAGGAGAGAGAGAGTATTGTATGGAGAGGAGGTGGTAGGAGAGAGAGAGAGGACAATAATGAAGAGAAAGGGCAAGTGCTTTTTTGTTTAGGTTGATTAGTAGATTTGGATAGAGAGAATGTGTGAAAAGTTAGAGACAAGATGTGATTAGAGATTTGATATTCATCTAAGTTTAATGGGTTTGTGGTCTACTAATGATGTGTATAATCATTGAATCTTTTACCTTGTCATTGTTTCTTGATTTGATTACTTTGGTTTCTTTCTTTCTTCTTTTTTTCTCTCTCCATCTCCATAATAGACCGAATAATTCGGGGAACCAATTCTACTATTCAATAATAAGGATTCAATAATAAGGGTCCACTTGAAGTTAAAGTCATGTAGAAGTATGAATTGACCGACCACAAGAATTGATAGGATGTACGTGAGAGTTGAACCTCATTACTATTTTTGAAATCCTTGATCATCAGACAACTATTATTGCGCCAATTCCGGGATGACTATTCTATCAACCACATATGGTACGTATATGCTTCATAAAGAGTATAACTTGGCATCTGCACAATAGACCGAGTAATTCGGGAAACCAATTCTACTATTCAATAATAAGGGTCCACAATAATAAGGGTCCACTTAAAGTTAAAGCTACGTATGAATTGACTGACCACAATACTTGATAGGACATAAGTGGGAGTCGAACCCCATTACAAAAACATTTTGAGATCCTTAATTATCAGACAATTATTAATGCGCCAATTTCGGAGATGAATGTTCTATCAACTGCATATAGTCTCATCCTACATATATGCTTCCTAAAGAGTATATCTAAGCCTCAAAATAACCAACATAAATCGTCAAGTTCTCTGGTGTATGGTAAATTTACTTGCACTTGAACGGAATTGGCACATACGTACCTTGTCAAATCCTTCAATTTCAAATTCAGTTCTTCTATTGTCCGCCCATTGAGCGAACTATAAAAGTGATTTCTTACCAATACAACTGCACTTTCGTTGTACGTTCATTGAGCAGACGGTAGAATTTTCCTTTCAAATTTCCCCAATTCAATTTCGTGGACTTTGGCTTGGTTTCTATTTCATGACCACATCATTTTGTAGTTGTTGTAGTTTCTGACTTTATTATGAAAGTTGGATGGTGAGAGGCCCCTGAGATATGGTTCTTTCTGACCCACTTCAGTGTAGGTATAGTATCCGTTACCTTTGCCACGAAGTATTTGTTCCGTCACAACGAACCACTATCTGTAAGGATCTCATCGCCTTATGTCGAGATCGAAACTAAGGTCCCACCACGTTGGACTTGGTGTTAAGAGTATATTTAACGCCAATAAGAAGCCATGGGGACTTGAATATGCATTGTCTAACCAAGTCCGACTTTCCAACCACTAAACCAACCCCGCATCCCCGCATCGGTACCCACTTCAATTAACCAAATTCAATTTTAGCTTTGCAAATTTTGTATTCTTCTCCCTCTCTGACCCACCTCGTGATCTTTCTTGTTGTAATAGTTGCAGACGATGACACTGTTTTTATTGTAATTTTAATGTTAGTAGTAATAAATTGCCTGTCATTCTCTCAAAATAATCTTGACTTTTATACCCCCTCCCTCTCCATTTTCTCTTCTATCGCACATAAACAATGTAGTTGCTCAGATGTATAGGATTAATAAATAGTCCGTTCTTGAGATTTGGACCTAAAAACCTCTTGAATATGAATCTCAAGCCCAGCCACTAGGGGGTGTTTTGCATCTTCTCTCTCGTGCAATTTTTCAGTGCCGAGCGGATACCTGCGCGCGCGATCTGGGCCCACTATTTTGGTTTTGGACGGTACAGATTATGAAGAGAGGAGGAGAGAAAGGGTTTCGATATAAGTCATCCAATATATTTTTGGACGGTCCGGATGCAATGTTCAAGTAACATGTACGCTCGGCCAGTCACGTGGTACCCATTCGGTACCCAAAATATCTCTGTCTCTCTCTCTAGGCTTTTCCATCCGTTTTGTATCACATGTAGCCTACATTGGGTGACCTGTAATGTTATTATATCTCACAATCACATGGCAGATATTGGGAAGAAAGTAGACTGACTAAGGCACTGCAAGGCTACTTGGTTTTTCTTAAATTTAGAAATATGCTTTTATTTTATTACTGGAATTGCCTCTAAAAATGTGTGATTGGTTGGTGACCATAGATGTAGGCCATGGGAGGTGGTAGGCCATAGCCCAATTTTTTCAGTTCTCTATCCACTTTCCTAAATTGAGAGCTTGGTTGACCACAGAGGCATTTGGTTAAAATAATTTGCTTCATGGCACTCTTGACGGGACCAAAAGTCATGTGCACACAGATCCATTTTCGTGGAGCCCACCTCAAATTTCACGTAGAAAAAAAAAAAAAGTGGTTCAGGTTATGAATTCTGAAAAAACCCTCACCGATAGCTGATTAAAAAAAAATTTAATTACATGAAACTATAAAAAAAAATGAATGATTTAGGTTATCCATGTGGAATCCGAAATGAGCCCCACAAGCGTAAAGGAATCTATGCGCATAGCACAGTTCTAACCAGATTGAACCTATCATAGAATGTGTATTCCAATCTTTTTACACTACTCCGTTCGAAATTTCTTGTCTAATTTTACTATTCCGAACACCTCATAAAAATACTCACAGTTCTAACAAAATTTCTTGTTCAATTTTTTTTTTTGGTACACAAATGGATGAAGTTTTACAGATGCAATATGAATTTTATTTGATAAGACCTCGATTTTATCTAATTAAACAAAGTTTAAAAGGAGTAAAAATGAGGGGGGAAAAAATGGGGACGAAAAGGGTACTCCTTCAGGGGGAGTAAATTCTTTTCCAGTCATTTGCTCTCATTAATTGTTGTTCCATTATTTTATTTTATTTTGGGTAAAATTGTTGTTCCATTATTCCTTTCACCTTTCAATCATTTTCTCTTATTTATGACACTGAAGATGGACAGTAAGAATTTGTGAGGTACTTCAATGCAAGGCTACACCATTAATGAGTGAGGTTTGTTTTTTGTTAATTTTTTATTAATCTTTTTCTAGTTGCATACAGTCCAGCTCTATGTAGGGTTGAAAATTGGTCGGTTCGGTTTGGGGTGGTTTTGCTGGGAACCGATCCCGACCGAAAAAAACAATGGACCGATCGGTTCGGGGTGGTTCGGTTTTTTCGGTCCGGCATTAAGATTGAGATGGACGGCTAGGATTTGTTATTTTTGGGGGGTCAAGATCGTTTTTTCGGGTTTTCGGTCCAAATAGGGGTGGTTTCGGGGTAATTCGGTCCAAATTGACATGATTTCGGTTCGGTTCGGTCCAAACCAATTTCCAGGAAACCGAGACCGAACCGATAATTTTAAAATTATCGGTTCGACCTGAAGTCAGCCGACACAGCTTTTCCCCGACCGAAAACCGAACCGGTCAGTCGGTTTTTTTCGATTTTTTCGGTTTTTCTTTCACCCCTAGCTCTATGTGTTTCTTTTCTTCTCAAGGCATGGGGACGGATCGGGACTGGAGAGTACTATCTCTATCTCCAATCCTCAAACCCCTTCTCTATATCCATCTCCTACCCGATCTCCAATGGACTTTTATTTTCATCCTCCATCCCCACTCCAAATGGAGAACGAGGATCCCCACGGAGATTCGGGGATCCAATCATTTTTATATAAAAAAAAGATTACTAAAAATCTAGAATCTCAGTTACAAATTAAATACTAAAACCAAATTACAAGTAGAGGTGTCGAATGGGCTGACACGGTATCCATGTGTAAGCGTAAGTGTTTGCCAGCTTTAATTCAAATTGTATCAAGTATCAACTAGATTTCTAAATTGAAAACTAAAGGAACCACAAGCAAGATAGCATATTATGGTATCCATCAGTCGTAGAAAAAATTAAGTGGATCGCGTATCAGTAGGCATTTGATTGGATGAAAAGTATCATTAAAAAAATACAAATTAGGTCCCGATCGACAAGCTTTTTAAACTCGATCGAGAAGAAAGTTTACACAATTGATTTCATCAATAGGAACAACAAAATCAACGGCTCGATTGGAAAAATATTGTTTTTATTTTGCATTTTTTTGTGTTTATTTTAAGGAATGCATATGATTTATAGTTGAGTAGATGTCAACCTAATTGAGATGTATTCAAATTATAGTGATGCATTTCTTATTTAATCACATTTATTATATTACAAAGTTCAATTATAATAAAATGTTTGGAGAAAATTTAGTGTGACCCCATGTGTTTGGAGAAAATTTAGTGGGACCCAAAAGTTTCATTACTCATGAATAGACCCCTATATTCGGGGACGGGGATGGATCGGGGAACGGATTCGGAGCGGATTCGGGGCGGGGACATGCCTATCTCCACCCCTACCCGATCCCCAAACATTTTCAAAAAAAATCCCCATATCCTATCCAATCTCCAAACAGATCTCCATATTGCCGATCCGTTCGAATCGGATCGGATTCGAACTGGTCGGAGGAAATGGCCAACCCTATTCTCAATAAAGGCCGGGTGGCTACTACTACATAGACCATTCAGAAGCACAAGCATGGATAACACTTTGGCCTCCTAGTTTAGTACGAATATAGTATTTCGCTTTGTTTAAGGATAACACTGTTCGGGTCAACTTATATTAATCTCGACTAGTTAAAGGACCTTGAACCTTGAACTTAACGATCGAAAACAAATCTCCAGTAGCCCTAATAATTTTTGCCTGTGGTGAGAATTATTGCTTGCTCTCGGAGAAGACTTCACACTACGGCGTATTTCTCTGATCACAAAAATTTTGTGTCTCTAACTCTGTCACACAAATATTATTGCAACTCTGTCACACGTTCACTAACCTAGAGATGCAAGACTTAGTCACACTAATTTCCGCTTCACCAAAAAAAAAAAAAAAAGACTTAGTCACACAAAAGATCACAGCAAAAAATAAATGTGATTGTACACCCCAACCCTACGAGATTTTTGTCCCTTTTGGATCGGAGTTATCTCTCTCACTGGATTTTCACTTTTTTACTTTTTAGTGTAGTCAAGTCTCATCTAAAAGTGGAATATGTATGTGTAACCTGTAGGCCTTAGTTGGGATAAAGATACGGGTACAGAGCATTTGATACAGAAAACGTACCGATCGCGTTCGAGGACCCACTTTTGGGTTCCACACGAGTGATCCGAACCGTTCATTGTTCTTAAAACATTTTTCCGAGGGGCTCCACCAAATTTTAGCTCAATCGGACGGTTGGAAGTGCTCCAACCAAAGTCCCACAACGGTTCGGATCACTCGTGTGGGACCCAAAAGTGGGTTCCCGAACGCGATCGGTACGTTTTCTGTGTGTTTTTTTTTGTACGTCCAGCACTGTCCCCTTAGTTGATTATCAAGTTTTTATGATCTCTGCATGAGCATTAGGGATTGACTGGGTATACAAGAAGACTAGAAAAATATAGCTGGGCTCTTTTTTGATCGATGGTCGGAGTGTTCGGGCCAGCTCACATCCACATTGAACAGTTCCCTCTCTGATCCGATCAAATGCAGGCCATCAACGTCAGGAGGACTAGGGGATTCAAAACAAAAATTCTTCCTTGAGGACTGGACCCATGAATCAAACTATGATCAATTGTGTGTGGAGCAAAACTACCAACCAACCAGACCAAGCGGTGTAGATTGGCTTTCTATGTGGATGCCCTAAAAATTGGCCTCCCCTACAAGAGGACAAATGAATGATTCTAGGTAACCATAGGTGGATACTTGGTCATTTAATTAAGAGAAGTACAAGTTTAACAACCTAGATTGGGGGAATATGCTGCTGCCTGCTGCTATTGCACCCCTGGAAAAATTTATGTGACAATAACCAAAGCCAAAACCCTATTGGTTGTGGTGCATTTTGTCTTGTCCTCAGCCTCCACTGTGAGTTGACTAACTTTTTTTGGTGGGAAGATCCATACAGGATCCTCTTCCCCTTGTCCCAAACTCCCTCTCTTACCTCTATTGTGTGAAAGGGATAAGGGTTGCAAACCAGCTCCTCTTAAATTATGGGAGAAAATGGACAGGTCCAGTTCAGATTCATTAAGCCCATTCTCGACCCACTTTCATAATCGGAACCGTCCATTTTGTAAATCCGAGCAACAAATCAGGTTAAGCAAACTTCGATTAATAAATAGTCGATGCATATTTAACTTGAAATACAAGATCGAGTTCCTATCTGGCATGTTATCCTTTTTTTTGTTCCAAATACCCGATCAACATGATTTTCGACATAACTGGTTTTCTCGACAAACTCTGCATAATAAAAAAATTTGATAATCAAAATGGTTGCGATGGAACAAAAAAAAAATAACACAAGGAAACAAAACATGCAGTTCCTTAATTTCGAGACAAAACATTAACCCCACAAAAACTATTGGTATGCATGATGCATCATTTATATACTAACAAAAGAAGGCTAATTTACAAACCAACTATTTATACCACCTGTTACATCCAAAACACATAATAATAGCATTTTGAAAATTTGAGAACATTTTAGCTATTTTGGTTTGAAATTCGAGGACCGTAGAAGAGTCTACAATATTGTATCGTTAATACAAGTGGGGATGATTGGAGACAGACCTAACCTTTAGCAATATGCACAAAATGGTTGCTCTCAGAATACCACTGAAACAATGACCCTCTTAAACCTCCAAGAACCGACGATCTACAAGGACATTTTGCTGCAAAACCATGCCTCCAAAACAAAGCCGAAAGGCATCAAGAAGGGCAGGCTAAGATACCCAAATAAATTTTTGTGCTCATTACTATGATTCTTTCATTCATGGTCGAGAGCATCTCACTAATGAACACATAATACTGTATCGTTAGTATCTATATATAATCTGATTTGCATAAGTTGGCTGCCCTCCATTGGTACTCCATATTATGTCTTATTACAATTTGCAGAGAGACACAGAGAGAGCTTACGTATACCTATGTCAGCCTTTTGAAGTGATAATGTTGTCCATATTGGTACAGCCAAAGAATACCCCAAGATTCTGCTGCTGCTGCCTTGTGCTGTAAAAGGCCACCATCAACTGTAACGATCCTGCAAGGAAACCATATGATCTGGCTCAACTGTGATATCCAACCTTGTACTGGGCATCAGTTCACAAAAAAGAGTCATATATTACATGCTACATATGGATTTTCGTTGGGAAGTAGGATTGCTATGGTACCGAAATTCAGGGGGTGTTCCACTAACCCAGTTTTTTTGAAAAAATTGGTTTTTCACGGTTTTTTATGTGATGTGTTGTGAGAGAATGACATGTCTCGGTGTTTGGAAAAAACAGTTTTTTGTTAGTAGAACACCCCCATAACTAATACCGTATAATCTTATTCTCACCGAGATATTCCAACATAAAGGCCCCAATACTTATACTGTGTGCGGGAAATGTATCGTTGTGGCTTATTAAACACAAAGAAAAAGCAATTCAAGACACAAAATGGCTTGAGCAGTGGTAGTCACCTGACAACCAGGGGCCTTAGGATGGTGGCATTCAGGGACGGATTCCCATGTCCCCGCTCAAATATAATAAATATGAAACAAAAAAATAACATAATTATGTAATATAATACTATATTTAGCCTACACACTTACATAGAAAAATGAAGAATAAATTTTGTGCTTCAATTTTTGTTGATTGGTCCATTTATAAATATTGATTTATAAATTGTTTGTTTATTTGAAGATTTACCTCTTGATTTTCTTTATTTTTAACCGCCGTAGAGAAATATTTTTAAAAAATCATCAATAAAACCAGCCATCTCGATCATTCTAAAGACTTCTAAATGTCAATATAAACCATAATCTAAATTTTTTGTCTAAGATTGTGTGCACATTTTTTATAAAATGAATGCATTATAAATTTTATAATCAACAATGAATCTCTTAATTTAGCAAGATCGTTGACCAGGAAAAAAATTCAACGATGATGATTAATAAGGTGCCCCACTAAGTTAAATTCCCGGATCCATTTCTAGTAGCATTGGTCACCGGATTACTCCATCCCTTGGGCCGAATACCGCATTGTAAAGGAATATATTCATCATTTTGGTTACTGAGACAGCATACTATATTACTGTTGTCCGAGTGATAAGAGGAGGAATAAGGATTCAAAACAAGAATACGATGGATGCGATAATTCTTTTTTGTTTGAGGAATCACACCTCGACTAGAGAATCCAGTACTCGCGCGCGCGCACACACTCGCGCGCGCGCACACACACACACACATATATATATATATAGAGAGAGAGAGAGAGAGAGAGATATTATATTAGCATGAATGTGGGGTGTGGTGGCAATAAAATAAGGACAGAAGCTCTTTCCCCAAGGTGTCTGAACTCTAAACTGTGTCTGTGTCCCCCCAAATTGACAATGGTTTTCCCTGCTCTTGCTCCATCTTGGCACTTACATGAGCCGAACCGTTCATTGCCTAAATCAACGGCTCGTGTGCTGCACTACATGATTGTAGTGCGGCACCGCACTTTAGAATCTCCGGATCCGGATGAGATGAGTTCAATTCGAAGAATTCACATCTTCAAAACAAACTCATCTCATCCTAAGAAATAAACTGGAGGCCAAACCAATAAATTGAAGCATGGAAGAATATTAATACATGAGCTCTTAAAAAATTAAACACTTATTTGGGGAATGTTTGTTGTTAGTTGCATACCACATCTTGGGTTTATTACCCTTGACGTTGCACAACAATGTATGTGCCTAAAACAAAACGGGGTGTCTGGCTACTTATTTTTTGAATTTTGATTTTAGCATTGTCTACTTTTTAGGTGTTTGGCACATTATCGCGAAAAGACTTTCGGTGAAAAATGAGTTTTTGATTTTTGAATTTAGAGAAGAGAAGTCAAAAATAGGTTAAAAAGAGCTTTTTGACTTCTTATTTTCCACCACCTTCATTTTAATTAACAAAAAAACCTACAGAATGTATTTTACACATATCTTTCAAACACTACTCATGTTGCAAAATGCATTTTGCACATATCTCTCAAACACTACTCCTGTTGCAAAATGCATTCTGCACATTTCTCTCGAACACTCCTGCCAAATTCAAAATACATTCTGACCATAATCTAAAAAGCTAAAAAGCGAAAAAAAGTTAAAATGAAAAGCTAAAAATAAGACTCCCAAACATCCCCAACTAGAAAACGACAATGGACAGAGAGCATGGAATGATGTTTAGGATCACAAGATTTTGCTCAAATATCTTTAGTAGAGGATTGCTATGCCCAGATCATTGTAAAGTTTTTCCTTTCATTTTTGGAATATAATTAGCATCGGTAACCCAAATTTTACAATTGAACACTTTACAAGGGCCAAAATCAGGTCAATATTCTTACAGATTTGCATCAGAATCAAACCTACATACCATGAAACGATGATAAATTCGATTCTGACAACTAGATTAGTTTCTGTCCTCTTTTGGCCACAGAAACGATGTACATTTGAAGAAAATGATATGCAACACTGAATATATTTACATTAATTCGGTCATTATCTTCCTTTCAGAGATAAGAACCAAAAGTGCAATCCAATCAATGAAAGGCCCAATAATGCGCGTATTCGCTTTCTTGGCTCCGTCAAGACTCTCTTCTCTTCTCTTCTGAATCTCTTTTTCTTGCTTTTGGCAAGAAAAAAAGACCCTTTCCTCAATCTGTAATTCTTACAATGAGTTTCTTCCATACCTAGATTTCCCAGGGTATGGAGCCGACGTCGAAGCATCATGAAATATTATTTCATGAGTGGAAAAAGAATGAAAGAAATGACCTGAAAATGTCACGTACTCTAGTCACCTCCGATAAAAGCTTTTAACAAAAGACTTCACATAAATAGGGTGTACGAGAGTACATCTTGTCTATTAACCCACCGCAGCTTCTCCGCAGAGAACCCTTCAACAACCATTTTACTCACCCAGAATTTCTATCGACTCAAAAACCCAAGTTCCGATGTTTAAAAAACAGCGACCATCACCTTCATAGACATAGCCACCACCCATTCCATCTTCTTTTCATCTCCTTCAAAGCCTTCGTATCACAACCTAATGACCCACTCATATCCACATCAGACAATGCCTCAATATCACTCTTTAACTCAGATAAACCTGAAAGGAACAGATAATGTAACTAGTTAATACATCATCATATCTGTTGGCAATTTAATAGACTCCAATTTAATGACATAAATATAACTCTGTAGAACCTTAGTAGTAAAAGATGAACAGATAATTGTCCAGGTGGGATCAGAGTACAGTGGAGCAGGTCCTACCACTCCTGGCAGTACAGGGATCTGTGAGAGCCTATCAGACGATGAGGTGGAGCAAAGAGATGACGTTCCACATATACCTTCATTTCATTGCCAATATCCTGGGAAGATGGTGATGAAATCTGAGAACGATCGGAGGGCTAGTAGCAAACGATGATTGGCAGGGAGGCGTAGATGCTCTAGTTGACAGGGTTGGACCAGGACCTGGAATTATCAAGCTTAGTTACATAGTAAGTGTCCATTTACTTAATGTTAAGCATTTCAGTCATAACCAAGTAACCATACAGAAACGTCAAACATCAGAACTGCAAGTTCGTGATTTAGTATAATTTGATGAGTTTTCAGGGACAGAAAGTCACAAGCACAATTGAGAATGTTATTGGCATTATTGAAGCAGCGGAAGAACCCGACCAGAATGTCAAAACGTTTTGAGTAGTCGTAACGGTACTCTAGTATTCATGGTAGTTGCCACTGTGATTCGATATACCAATGGGAAAAGCTGGAGGATTAGTAAGAAATCATGAATTCATCAATATGTATTGAAATTAAGTACCATAATGAACCAACCTTTCATATTTCGAATCACTTGTTGCAACTGAATCACTTGTTGCAACTGTATCTAGATTTGTCATCCTCAGTAATCATCGGGATGCTTCACGGACATTTGGAGCTGTCTGTGTAGCACGGACACTTAGTCGGAGGCCATGTGTCAGAGTTGGTCACTTGTCAACACCGATACTCTCCAAACACGTGTCCGACACTCAAATCTAAAGTGTCCTATTTTTTTCACAATGTTTTTGGTTCGGACAGTCTAAAACATGCTTCCGACACTCTCAGGACACTCTCGAGTCTCAGAACACTCACAATACATGTCGGGGGTATTAAATGATATAGTAGACACTAGTTAAAATTCGGAAAAAGACTTTCTTTTTCTGTGTGAAATGTGATGACAAATAGAAGGTTAAAAGCTTTTTGTTGGCATACTTTTGTGAATGATGTAATGATAGATAAGATTTAAGGTATATATGGTGCTACATATATAATAAGATCCTTTCTTATTCCTAAATCTAAAAATAAATATTATTTAAACATATACCCAGCGTGTCGGAGTATCGGTGTCGTGTCCGTGTCGGGGCTACATAGGGAGCTGTTGGTCCCAACAGTGGCACTTCAGCCATGCTTGAGGTAATTAAGCTCCAATATACTGTCTTCACCAAAAAAAGTTCTTATGTCATTACCAGGTTTTCACTGGGAATGAAGGTTACACAATGGCTCGGTAAGCTGCAGAAAATAGGGTAGAAACTCAACGTACAATAGTCTTTTACAATAGGGACGCCGAGGAGTATGACCTCACTCCCTCACTCCCTCTGACACTAAACACACATATCCAATCACAAGTTTTGACTAACTTAAAGAACACCTGCCATTTCCAGATAGGATCAACGGAATGGGTTGAAGAGAACAGGGAAACTATACCTTCAAGGGTTGTTTGCTCACTTGAATGTTGATTCTGCACTACATGAAGCAGGTTTCCATGCCTCGGCAGTTCCACAGCTTGATGAACTACTTATACAAGCCGCTCAATAGGTAGCCCCAGAGAATGACTAGTAACTCCAGACCAGTAAGCATAAGTAATAATTGAACTTATCAACAACCAAAAGCAAAAGAAACATTTTCAAACATATCAATTCCAGACAGTTCCCATATCACCATTCATAGCCATTGACCCCATTGTTTCCTGCAAGTTATTTAATCTTGTGTCATCTCGGTGTATTTGTAATTACGTTTGAAGGTTCAGCACCCAGATAACTCATCACAAACAATGTATCAAGCTTGGGTTGGCTCCAGCAAAAGCAATAAGCCCATGGTAAGCATTCTGAAAGTTAAACATAGGTGGAATGAACTCAAAATACATTAATTCAAGTTATTCTCAAACTAAATATACATATGTATATAGAGATTGGAAGGTTAGGGGGTGGAGGATCAGATTATGCAGCCTTTGTACAACATAAAGGAGTTCCCTCAGTTGTACGTCTTTCGGCAGAGGTAAGAAAAACATCTTTGTTATCAAATTACCACTGATTTGTTGAAAGCAGGCGCATATGTTGTGTTTACTTTCATTGACGAAAAAGGAAAAAGAAAACAGCTAAAGCAGCTCACTAGTGCATAATGACAGAGAGAAGAGTATACCCTTTGTCAGCCTCTTTCACTTGAAAGTACATGGAATTAGAGAAAGAACTTGGATTTCAAATGGCAAGTGTAATTACTAAAAAGACACCTATCAAAAGTAGGAAAACAAAACAAGGCATCAACTGCAATTGTTCCGATTAAGCTGATATGAGAAACTTGGGATGAGAATGACCACAATATGCAAATACTTCAAAAGAATCAATATCCCATAGATTTAGAGTACCTAGCAAAGCATTCTCACAAGCTTCTGCAAACTGAATTCATTTAAGACTTGAAAGCGATCCCGTGCAATGATTCTATGGATTGAGTTGCATGGTAAAGACCTCAATCACCATAGTACTATCTTATATGTAATCTGATTATGTAGAGATTCTCTACCATAAATCATCCAGTAGACAATGATTAAACATGTCTTGTCAAAGAAAAAGTAACTAAAACATAAAGAACCTTTTTTTTTTTGGACATTAACAATGGAATAAGTGCCCAATACCTGTTCATTTCTAGCCCGGTTCCTATTACCATGCCGAATTTGTCTAGCATAACTGCCAGAACACCACGGGCACAGTGCTAGAACAAATATGACTAACGATGTAATAAGGAGACGGAATACATTCTTTTTGAAGGAATACAGAGTAATAAGAGTAGAGCAATAAAATATCTATATTCCACCCAGGAATTGCCACAATCTAAAAAACGACTACACGATACAACTTGAAATCCTCAACCCATCGTACCAAATTCACTTACCGCATGACAATGCAATTGAAAAACAATTTAGGAGAAGAAGAAGAAGAAGAAGAAGAAGATATACCTCGTTCAATTGACAGTTGGCAATGGGCAATCCAGAGAGCTCGATTGAGTTTGTTATGTAGACTGGTCGCGTGTTGTATTTTGGCTCCAGAGAAGGCTATCGAATACCCACAGATGTTGATCGAGCTTAGACCCTCAAAGTTCATATTTTGACCATTTTCTTTTATTTTCACTGTGAGATGAACAAAGGGGATTGCCCTTTGGGCCTGCAAGCGCCAACGTTGAGCCTCTTCTCCATTGCCTTCCCCAACCCTGCAACCTGGATGGGCCTCAAGTCTAGGGGCAAGCTTAAAACTAGGATCCTAACCACCGCTCCCAATTGTATATAATTGATTCCTCGTTATGGTTGAGGATATAAAGATGACAATCCATATGAACAAGTGTGAGTCTTCCTTCTCTTTGATTGATTGCATAACAGCATAAGTGAGCTTAATTTTGAGAGGGCTTAGGCCGCTTAGCAATTTTTTCCTTTTGTTGTGTACATTGTGTGAACAGTTTTTGGCCTTTTCTGCGCTTTTCTAGTTTTTTTATCAAACAATAAAAACAAGAAGAAGAAAAAACGTCAGCGTTAGATTCCCAAACTCTGTAAATGGAAAGTGCGACTGATGTTGAAGAATGTTCAAGGAATTCTTCACAAAAAAACTATCTATTGCAGGTATCCGGTCTACCACTCGATGTATCCTTCACCTTGGATGAAGAATTTCGGTGACCCTATGTCTCATACGCATGAAGCGGGTTTTTTCTAAAGTAAAAGCCTTACAATCCCTGTATGTGAAACAATAGCCTCGAGCCCTGTTTCATTATCGTTTGTGGAGTCAAAGAATCCATCATAAGCTAAGAGCAAAGAAGAATGGACACGTCTCCGGGCCTTTCATATCCATATCGCAGACATAAGGTGTCGGACACGGACACGCTTGGACACATTCCCAACACATGAAAGTCCAAGTATATAATTGTTTTTTCCTAAGTCGAACAAGTTTTGGACGCGTTTTGACACGTACCCGACGTGCAGGGACACGTTTTCAGTCTGTGACGTAATTTCTAAACTTTAAACTAGGTAAAATATGTGATACTTGAAATTTGAACCAAATTAAAAGCTAATATTAAATACTTTGAGGATGAAAAGCGTATGTTTAAGCCTAAACAAAGTGTAACATATTATGTTAAGATCAAGAAATACGCTAGATAAAAAATATGAAATATGAAAGTCATAATGTATGCTATGAAAAAAACACAACTTCTTGTTCACAACAGAACACAATCTGCTATCCACGATCTATAATATTTCATTATAATAATGCATGTGAGTATTTATTCCTTATGTATTTAACTTATCTCGCAACTTGTATGTGTCCAATTTTCTGAAATTTTCCATGTATCTATATTGGGTCGTGTCCGTGTAAAGATTGGGAGTTGATGTGCAAAAAGGACCCTCGGAAAGTGAGAGAGTGGAATGACAGATTAATGAAGGCAGAGCAAGCATTCATAGATCGAGATGGACTCTCTGGAAGGCCATGGTCTAAGCATTTGGTATGTTTTTCCCTTTCAAAATGTGGAATATCCGAGTTGATCGAGTACTCTTTTGTCTCCAACTGGTTCAATCCCTTAAAAAAGAAAAAAATAGAAGACTTACCTCATCACTTCTGCTACTCCAGACTTCAGTTGAAGTGCAAATGCAACAAATTTAACTGGTACTTTGCCTTTCCCAGATTTATGCGCCATCAAAACACAATAAGTATGGATCTAAGTCCTTCCCTGGGGTTGATGATGCAATTGGCAAGGCTACAAGTCTTGACACAGTAGCGTCAAGGTGTCCCATACGACATGAAGCTTGGAGAGTCTCTACAGCTGTCACACATGTATCACTAGTACTTAATGGTAAATTTACATGACCATGCCCATATCACCCAAGTTAAGGAAGAAATACTCAGATTTCCCACGTGGCCCATAACGTCTGGTTCTGTAGCTTTTCAACTAACTTTTACATCCGAATATCAATAGGCCATTGGTCAAACAAATTTAATGACACCAAGGAGTGCTAAGTTGCTCCAGAATTTTAGTATCGTAAAGAAGTGAAACATGTCAAATTTATTTTTAATACCACGGTTTTTTTATTAATACATATTACTGCATTTAAAATTTGCAATGTCCAGAAACTAATTCTTGATAACCATAGGAACCCTCAACATATCTTTATCCCAACATGCCCATGTGTTTGAACTTTGAAAAGTCAAAAAAGGGTAGTATTAGAAACTGTGGAAGTATTGAAAATAAGAGATACGATCCAAATGTAAGTTACTTCAATTCATAGCACATAAAGTACAGTTACAACTTGCATTTTCGCTATATGTACAATAACCCACTGAAAAACTAGGGTCCTTCACTTCCAAACCTTGATGGCCCCGTCCCTACCGCTTGATATTAGAAGTCGCTGGTTCACCTTGACAGAAGCCAAAGAAAGAATAGAGTCACGATGACATCCTGCAGAATCAGTAGCAGCAGCTGAAATAACTGCCTTTGCAGTCAACTTTGTAGCCAGAGGTCGTCTCTTTTTTTCCTGTTTGCCAGAAGAGAAACGCTAAAGTTATGTTCCACAAACCCCAACATTAAATATGTACCAAAATTAAAAAAGTCGTCAAACGGGAAGAGGTAAGAAGGCCCCTGTATTAGGCCGTAACAGCAAACTACTCACTCAAATATGAGAGTTGAGGGACTCTCTAAAGACAAGGATAACTCCTTCAATGGGTTGAGAAAATAACTCCATTCACGGGTTTACCGAAGAGAAAAACTTTGTGAGAATTAGTCATTATATAGAATTATCAGGGAGCAAAGACCAGAAACGACTCAACCTGTTTCAAACATGAAATACAATAATTTCCATCGGATGAATCTATGAGTGAAGCAACTTTCCTCCGAGAGAGTTAGCTTGGTCAGCCTAATGCATCAACCGGTTGATGACACACACATAGGCACCAGACATGTTCAAAAGAAAAGATCATAGATATAAATATACCGATGAGACATGGAAACAGGAGTTGAAATAGTTTTGCACAATGATCCATTAAAATGTTACAAAATCTAAAACTTTTTCTCTCACTTTTAGACCCAGCTCAAGTGGAACGTGTGCAATTCCTACAGGTATTTCTAATCTTTGAACTGTCAATCCATCATACTTTAAAGTTCAGTCTTCCAAGAAGGGGATATTTCACTACTACACCAAGAGTAGAAAGAATAGCAATTAGAGCAACGAATTCCTGCATCAATAAACGAACATACCTGCACAACTTGCACTCCAAAACTAGACTTTGATTCATAGAAATCATCATTTCCAACACCCTTTATAGATGGCCCACAAACACCATAACTCCTGTCAGGGCTGCAATATAAAAGCCCAAGGTCAATCAGACAGGAAAAATCACAGCAATAAAAGTGGGAGAATGACTAAAACCTGCAATGGTCCCAGCGACGTATCTTCAAGTCAGTACCACCAGTTAACAAATCTCCCCCAGGTAAAGGGAGTAACGAACGGATACCAGGAAGTCGTGTTGAAGGTTCATTCAGTTCATCAACTCTGTACTTTGGATTTACATTTCGTCTTAGGTCTGATTTCATATTTGCCTTACTGGGTGGTCTGGTCAAGGCTGAAGGAAGATCAGACAAATCAGCATCGCTATCATTACTTACCACCCTCAATACCTGCAAAACACTGAACCCAATCAACGAACAAATCACCAGCAGCAAGCTGATAAAAGTAACCAAATTTTGTAAAAACAAACGCAAATTCATCACTCCATATATTGGACTCCAAACATCAGTCTACTTCATGACTCACAAACAGCTCATCCTCCTCACCAGCAGAGAAGTACTTACAAAGTGTTAAACTTATCAACTGGTCACGTCAATAACATATTCAAGTCTCCTTAGGATATCTTCTGAATAAACTATGACATTCATAAACTCTTCCAAATCCAGCACGATTCCTCCTCAATTCTGTTCGAGTCCGAACCATCCTACAATCTATCATACCTCACTTACACTAAACGCCATCTAATTCATAAACAACAGAACCTTGTACTATTGTATGCTTCCAACAATTACCACTTCAGCCTTTCCTCTCCGCTTGTACTCAGTCATCGATGAACATTTTTCAGATTACCTCAGATGGACTACACCCTTTCATAGAATTTGAATGTGCTATCATAAAATTCCCTCATGTCTACCTACCAACAAGAAAAACCTAATTTATTCAATTCCAAAAATTTACGCAGTGGTTTTCTATTACGGTTTTCTGCCATGGGTGTGTTTTTTGCGTTCTTGGGCTGCGTAAGCCTCGTGGGCTGTTGGTTGTGGGATTTTCAAGGCTATCCTACGGTTCAACTTTTGGGTAGCTTATGTGAATTAACTTTCCAGAAAAAGTTTTCTAAAAAAACCCAAAAACAAAAGTTACGTACCTGGTGGCAGCTGCCATTTTCAGCATTCCAAAGAGAAACTTCATTAAAACCTGCTGCAACATAAACGAGGGGCCTTGCTGCGGTGGATATAGCAGTGTTTGAAGGCGGAAGAAAAAGACACATTTGCTCAATAGGACATACAGTAGAATACTGAAATGAGTTGACAGGCAGACAGAACCTCAGATCCCAAAGAGTAAGGACACCCCTTGAGGACCCAGAAACGAACCAATTCCCACAAGGGCCTGCTACCAGAGAAGACACATAGCCTTCCTCAGGACTTACTTTCAAATTCACCGCATTTGAATTTGTTCTTGTATCCCAAAGATGGATCCCACGGTTTTGGGTGCTATACATAATCATCTGCCTGGAATCGCTATCAGCTGAATAGTTTAAGAGGCTGAGTATGGCACCTTCTCCAACACTCTTTCTTTTCACATCAGCAACACCTTTGTATTTCTCGACGACATTGTCAAGACCTCTGGAGATATAGTCAACAGAGAACATATGCATTGTGCCATCACAAGCTCCGACAATAACTTGAGCAGAGCCTTGGAGCATTGTGATGCATAGCGCTCTGCTTCCCTCCAGGGAATAAGACAGCCTTGACCTGAATGAAATATCTTTCTCCAACTTTCTGGAATCCCACACCTTAACAGTAGAATCATCAGAAGCACTCACAAAGAAGCTTTGATCGGTAGAAATTGCAATGTCATTAACAGCAGAACGATGCTCCTGGAGGTGTGCAACCAATACCCCACGTGGCCTCCACCCTGAATCTGGAACCAACGAACCTCTAGTGAAGGATGCCAATCCAGTCACCTCAGTGGGAGACGGGGCATCTTCAGCAGTAATTGGACTCCCTTTCACTGTGCTAGACATACTCAACTCTTGAAACTTGCTGTTTATATATGCTGTTTGATCGCTTTCCCTGCCTTCTGCTTCGTGCACCACTCTGTGAAACTGTTTAGAACTGTTACTAATGCTGAATGAGCCTGAGACAAGCTTAGGCGCCGGAACTGAACTAGCCAAGCCTGATGATTTGTTTGCTGGGTCCATCCAAGGCATGGAGGCTGAACCAAATCCAAATGTATTTAACTGCAACGAGGAATCAGAGGCTGCTGGAGCTATTGCAACTGCCCGTCTATCTTTTTTGAAGTAATACAAGGGTATGCCTTCTGATGATTTTTCACCAATAAAGCTGTTCAAACCAACAACCTGAGGAGACATAAAGCTAGAGAACTGTAATTTTTCCACACTTTGAGAATCATGACCGACAGCGGTGCCAGAAGCATTGGGCAGAAAGCTGGACATAGAACTCATCTTAGCATCATCATCGTCACATTCGGCCTGATCCAGCAGTTCAGTTCCATTCATAACAGGTCTATGACCCTGCACATCGTATATCTTGTCAGACCATCCCTTCATTTGACTCAATTCTCCAGCCCCTCGCTTGTATGAGTCTACAGTTTCCCATAGTTTGGGCTGTGCTGATGAATTGTACCATATTTTTCTCTGTCTCTCTAACATGTCTGAACTCCTGGCATTTTCTAAGATTTCACAAAATACCTGTCTTGAGACAGGAGGCTTTAGGCATGCAAAAAGAGCCTTTTCAGAAGCTAGAGACGCTGGTTGTCCGCGGAGGAAAGGACGTATAACTGGGACAAGGAAAACATAAGAATCTACAGCACCTAAACTCTCGCTACTAGCTGCAATAAACATGACAGCTGACCTTCTTACCCACTGGCTGGGGTAACACAACAATGGAAAAGCACGCTCTATCATTTCAAGCAATACCCTCTTCCGCAGGTAACCACTCTTGCACAGAATGGCCAAGCAATCCAATGCATTCACAATTGCAGCCTCTGATGTGTCACTTAAAGCCTGCTCAATGTAAGGTAGAAGATATTCCTCCACACTTCTTTGGCCCACAAAGAAGCAGACATAAACAATCTGTCCGTAAAATACAGCTCTTAGCTGCTCGTCTCGATCATTTAGAAAAGCAGGGAGGATGGGCAACAAAAAGTCATTACTCTGTCTCTGGCCAAAGAACCAACATAAATTGCCAATATCCTGCAACAGTGCTCTCCTGATATTTGGAGTTTGCTTTGGGCCCATTACAAGTTCCTGAATAACATCAGCTATGGATTTTCTCAACTGTGCAAGCTGCGCATCACTGTTCAGATTCTTCAACCGTCCAGATGCCTCAGTAAATGGGTATTTGTTGGAGGAATTGGATTCGTTCAGAACACCAGCCTCACTCAAGCTGATTGAGTGAATTAAAAACCCATAAGCAGTTAGCGCCAGCTTAGATATATTGTTGGCATAACATATCCTCACACTTTCCTCTGGATCATCAGGAAGCATGGAAAGCATTGGAAGAATATACTCAGGAAAAATTTTAGCATCACTAGGAGGGAAATCTCGCACGAGAGGCAGAATGTCACACAGAGTCTCCAAGGCAGCGCAGCGCACAATTGCTGCTGGATCAGAGAGCATTGCGACAACAAATGGAAGTACTCTCTGCAGTCGGTCTTCATCATCAATATATAAGGCACAAGACTTGAGTAAAAGTACAGCCCCCCTCCTCAAATGAGGCAACTTGACATCGCGTATACAAGAACAAAGAAGAGAGGCAATCAAAACCATTCCTTCACAGCTGACACTATCCTGAGGTAATGGTAAGGAAGGCATTCCAAAAGTGTCAGACTGGTTGTCATAATCAGACATCAATGTCTTTAAATCATTCATTGTAATCTTTTTTAGGAAGGGATGGTGATTTCTGTTAAATACATTGGAGATAGTTTGCAGTAGCTCGCCAGGAGACTGCATGCCACACTTTTTGTGATGTTGAGAGTATGCAGATGTGGCTACATCTTCCAGCATTGGCTTCGCACCAGAATACCGATTACTTTTTTTCACATCCCTGAGTAAATTACTGATATTGCCAAGAAGTTCAAGTCGATCATCAACTGAATCCTTCTCTATGGGTTCCTTTTTGCTTAAGGAATCATTTGCAAAGTTTGTATCCTTCAGCTGTATTGATTTGCCACCTATAGCAGTTGATCGTGTGCTCAATCCAACACTTGTCTCGTTATTTGACCTATTACTCGTCATTTGTTTATGTATCTCTTGGAAAACAGTCTGGCACATCACAACCTGCAGCATAAAGGATAAGTATTAAATGCTGGTATGTGTGTCAAAAGATTGCTGCTCTAAAGAGGTTAAACTAAGACACATCCTTACCCTTGTATCAGAATCAAGTGGATTCAAGCAGGAATAGAAATTATGCAGAAACGGTGAGAAGTAGCTTGGAAACACAACACTAGCGTAGCTCTGAAGGTAGTTTTCTGCAGAAAAACGTAACTCAGGGTCCAGCTGAATCATATGAAGAATCATCTTACGGATTCCTGAATCTGGGATCTGCCCTCATAAGACCAAAAAATATCTGACAATGTGAAAACTAAGTATGCAGAGTATAGAAATTTGTAGAAGAACTGCCAGGGGAAAATTTTCATTTGCAGTAATTGTTCCGAGTACAATGCAACCAAAATTACAGTGATTATAGGGTCCTTTGGGACAATTAAAGATACTGTAAACAAAATGGAGGCCACAGAACTTAAGGGTAAGCCACAGAAAAAAGCACGATGACCATGAAAGACTAACCTTCTCAAGATGTTGGGTAGGATCATATTGACCTCTTCGATAAGCAAGAAGTTGTGACAATTCAAATAGCGGCTGACCCTCAAGGAAAAGCTCCGCGATTACGCACCTGAAAACAAAATAAAGCCAACCAATTATATAACTCACAAACATGACATGTTAAGGAAAGCTATTGGATGAGAAAGTTGATAATGAGCGCAATAACTACATTGATTTGAAAATCGTCTCAGCAGGAAGGAATTTCACATGAAATGTGAATGACTTATTCATTCCTTACAAACAAAGGATAACATGCAATTTACCAAATGCATCAACTGAATGCTTAGGTTATGGAGTACGAGAATAAGCAAAACAGAATTTGACATCATTTACACACGCCCACTGCTCACACGTGCGCCTGTGCTGAGAACATAAAGGAAATGTTAAACAAAGACAAGAAGAACGGATAACAAGAAGACAAGAAGAAACTGTGTTACTGTAATAGTTTTTTTTTTTTTGGCTCAGTGTGTTACATAGGAGTAGTTCCCAACGTAATCGATTCAGTTGAACACAATGAATTGTCTGGGCATCAGTTACATGTGATTCAAGAGAGGATTGCAGTGAAATGACACATGAGCCTAATGAAAGAATGGCAGCAGAGCCATTGTTGGTAGAGGTGGAATGATGCCAAAGGAGGTCGTAAACCACAATGGCAGCTATTTTGTTAAAGATGGAATCAACCAACAGTACAAACAGAACCAAAGTGTCCCAAACCTCTTTCACTAGTATTCTTACAGAAAACAACATACTGATAGGCGAGTCAGATTTGATCATTCTGGAAACTATATGTTTCTTTCCAGAATTTGTTAACCATAGCTATACATTTGTCGCCCTCTAAAACTATCCTTTGACATCTCAGCAAAACAATAAAAGATAAATAATCCAACAGCTCACCCAACAGCAAAGATGTCCATAGATGGCTTTAGTGGTGCATCTTGTGCAACTTCCATCCCATCTCCGTGCTCATAAAATCTCTGGCAGTTAAAAAGTTAATCATTTTTTAACTTCTATGCAATCATGATATTCACCTAGAATGAAAAACAATGATTTTTAATTAAGCATGTGCACGTTAGTAGAAGAAATACTTTCTAACAGGAAGCACTTAGCAATAATCTATGATTACAGCGCCATAAGTTCACAAAAATACACCTTATTTAATAAAACTTCTAAAAATGCAAATGAGTGTCAATGACTATCATTGATGAACATTTTCATCAGCTTTACTCATCTAAAGGTCAGCTCTACTGAATAAGTTGATCAATCACATATAATTATGGTTCAATGAGTCACATCTAGTTATCACCAAACTCTTAACTGAAATCTACTCCATTTTACCACATTCCAATGACTATGATAAAAAATGTGAACTTTGTGACAGAAGTCTGGTATAAATATCCACTGTCCCGACTATGGCAAATAGAAGGAAATCCGATCACCCCATAGGTACAGCAGAATTACCAGAAAACGTGATAAACTAGACTCCAAAACTAAAATCCAAAAAATTAATGAACTGATTGGATGACGAAACAGCAGTGATATGAGAAATTTCTTTCTGACATAGACAACCTTAAGAGTGACTACACACACAAATGGATAATAAGTGAAATTTGAGATAATTGACTCTATGCAAGTGGAGCGAGAGTAGCGTCTGATGGGGGCAGTGCTAAACAAGGAGGTGCCAGAGCCCAAAACGCTTATCTCAAGAATATAAATCAAGGTGGCAGGGGAAGATGACAGCGATTGCCATATAAATAACACAGTGATCATTGTAGTGGATTATGATTGAAGCCTGGCCCGGGGCACTGGTGTTGGCCCACTTGTGAAATTTCATAGAAGCACAGCTGCCAAGGGAAAAGGGGGGTACTTCATCACTTTAGATCCTTCATCCTTGACGATGTATGGGGTCCACCGGGCTTCTTCTCTAAATTTCTATATGGAATCCATAGATAGCAACGACTGCACTCGTTAAGAAATGGCAGCAAGGGAAAAGAAGGCAATATGGTGATGAAAATGACAGCAGTTGCATCCGTTCTGCTGGTGGCTGGCAGTTACAGAGGTAATGACAATGACTTTAGATGCACAAAATAGGAGTGGTATCGTACAAAGACTTCCCTTATGAAATTTGTATATCTGGGTTCAAATGACAAAAGTTATGTCAGAATTGGACAAATGAGGATGCACCAAACATAAAACACAAAGAGCACCCGGTTTTGGAAGACTTATACTTAACTCATTAACTGAAGAACAATATCCAAGAATATCAAAGGGCACGGTGGGAGATAATAATCAGTTCACCTTTAAAATCATCCTTACGGCAAATAGTCAACAGATTCCGCAATCATCATCAGCAGGCCAAAAGGATTCCATTGATAGTCATGAATCATGATGTTTCTTAAAAACTGTCACTGGGTCTCGCGTTTGAAAAACTCATGAGAAGTTGAACCTTTCAGTAAGGGATGAAGGAGGCAAAGATGCGACAAGTATAAGTACGGGTAAACCAATAAATGACTCCTGAAGCCTGTGCAGTGGTGCGTGGTTTCATAGTACCAACTTGCAATAGGTAATATGAAACCACCCTTTTGCCATTAACACCATAAAACTTGCAGCAATGCACTTAACGATCAAACAAGCCATTATAACTCCTTGCACTAGTAAAGTTCAAGTATCTTACAGCTATTTTGTTACATTTTATTATCTGATTTCCTAATTAAGACACAGCATTTAGCTTAGAAAGTCACCACAATTTACCTTTTGTCCCTTGGTGTAAAATGCTTTGAAGAAAGGTCCTTAACGAAGGTCATCAAATTAACTCAATTTTTTCTACCTTTGTCACTGGAAGTTACAAATATTGACACATCCATATAAAGGATCCAAAATACAAAATACCACAAGTAAAGAGAGACGAACCTCGGGAGCAAGATAACACCGTCTTCTTCCTCCAGCGTCAAAGAAAAATGAGAAATCGGAGGGATCATCATGGGGAATATATGTGGGTTTGAAGGATGCAAAGTCAGCAAGGTAAAGCCAATTCCATGAAGTAACAAGCACATTCTCGCACTTAATGTCACCTGGAGCATGAAAGATCACAACTCAAACTACTGAATAATGATGGTGGAATTGGACTGAATAAGTGAGCTCACCGTGACAAACTCCATGCTCGTGACACTGTTTAACTGCATATAGTAACTGTGAACCAGAAGAATATAAAATGGTAAGTCAAATAAGCCAACTAAAGTTTGAAGAGAGAGAGAGAGAGAGAGAGAGAGAGAGACCTGAAAAGCCAGCCATTTCTTTTCAACAATACTAAGAAAAGGTCGTGTACTCAATCTATCATGAAGATTGTTCAAGAAGTATTGCCTCAATAGATAAGCAGCTTTATCCGTTTCAAGCCAGAACTGCGATATTCACCATGTTAGAACGTTGAATAATATACTTTCCATAACAACAAAGATAAAGTGAATGATTGTAAAAAGAGTTGACACCATGAAAAATGAACTTGGACCAAATTATATGCAAGCAATAAAATAAAATTGAAAATATTGATCATAATTTTGGTCCTTGATTCAAAATAGTCACTTTCAAGATGATCAGACTCAAAATTGAAAGATTACAACTCAAATTATGAAAACAAAGGAAAGACAAACCACATACATTGACATCACTATGTCATGTAAAATCACGAAACAACCAAAAAAATGTGTCTTTGATCATTCAAAACAGCAGTTTTAAGCTAATCAAACTAAAAAAAAAAAATCAATTTTACCACCCAAACCATTTAAAACCCCAAATTCCCTCCCCCTCCCAAGTTCTCATTCAACCAAACAAAGACCGCTCAATTAGGACTTTAAATGAGACAAATTTGAGAAAAACAAGTGGGACCTGAACAGTCCCACAATGCATTTGGATGAGATGAATTTGTGGAGCATGTGATTTTCCTGTACTTTCTTAAGACAGACATTATTCTTGTTTGATCATTCAAAACATTAGTTTTAAGCTGACCAAACTCAAAAATTTCAGCTTCACTACCCAAGGTCCCAAACTAATTAAACCCCGCAATCACTCCTTTTCTCCCGCAGCAACCAAACAAAATAGCTAAAGGGATACGAGTGAGATCAATCTACAAGATTTTCTCCATACAAAAAATACTCATGTATTATTCTTGTTTGATCATTCTAACAGTAGGTTATAACTAACCAAACTAAAAAAATCTCAACTTTACCATCCGAACTACTTAAACCCCGCAACTCCCTCTTTTTCAACCAAACAAACCCAAATGAATTAGGGATTAACGGAACATATTCGACATTCAAAGAAAAAAGGGTGGGACCTACAAGGAGCAACAATGGAGTGGTCGAGGCGGTGGAAGATATGGAGTATTTAGATTATTTTCTGGAAAATTTGATCAAATTTTTTACTTTCTAGATTATATTTGTCAAGACAAACTACTAATCTACAAAAATAAATGATTTGAGACAAAACAATCAAAAGGACAGGAAAAAAACGACAGTGAAATTTTAGCTCAAAGTTTTAATCAAAGGACCCAAACTACTTAAACCTCACAATTCCCTCCAATTCCCAAATTTTCTCATTCAACCAAACAAAGACGACTCAATTAGGGCTTTAAACAAGACAAAATATTCTAATAAAGTGGAACCTGAAAGGGCCAGCAATGGGGGTGATCGAGACGGCGGAAGATATCGCGGATTTGCGCGAGGCGGCGCTCGTAATCGCGCAAATCGATCGAGTCGCCACGCTTGAAATAGACCTTGACGAGGACAAGCCCTTCGTCGTGCTTGCACTGTATCGATTTCAGGAATCGCTCTCGCCCCAAAACCTCCTTCAGCACCAGGTTGTACGATGAAGGTAGGTCGTGGAGGTAGTACTCCGTCGGGCTTATTTGCTTCGTTCGTGCGATCTTGTTCCCCATAGCCTCCCTCTCTCTGTATATATAAATACGTCAATATATAATTATATATCACTCGTTCTATCCCTATACATGCTCGCGATTATGCTATGTAGTTTGATGAATTGGGGTTGAGGTTTTCAGCGGGAGAGGGCGGCGAAGAATCTGAAGTGGAGGAATTAACGGCGTCCCCGCCGTGGTGTAGGAAAAGAAGGAGCGTTGCGTGTGGACTGGGAGTAGCGTAGAGTTGGAGATTCCAGCCAAATGGTAGAGGATTCAATTTTTGTTTCTCATCCAAATATATAGGGAAATTTTTTAAAAAAAACACTTAGACGTTTTCCTAAAATCACAAATAGACACTTGAGCTTTTTATTATATCAAATAAACACTTGCACTATCTTACAAGTCACACAAGTCATCAATTCCACTCTCGTCGTCACTTCCGTTAAGAATCAAACGGAATTAGGGCTGTCAATGGTCCGGTTTAGTGCGGATTGGTATGCTTCCGAGGATCGAAGCAAAAGTCTACGGTCCAATGTATGGCAATCCGTGTCCAAACCAAAAGTCTACAGTCCGGTTTCCAAAAAAATAAAAAACTCACGGTTCAGTTCACGGTTTATCCACGGATTATTACATTTCACAAAATAAAAAACAGATTCCACATTCCAACACAATAGATTTTCAGAGTCCAACAAAATAACAAAAACTTTTGCATCTAAAATTCATTAATTAGCAACTTATGGAACTCATTCATCAACACTTCTGCAACTAAAGGCTAAAGCCCATTGATCAACAACTTTTGGAACCCATTCATTAGCAGCTTTTAAGTTTTAATAACCTTCTTCATTCACAATACAATTTCAAATAACACCAGCAACAGTACTTCAAAATGATTCAAAGAGATTCACATTCAAGAGAGTAGCACTAGCAGTAGCTATTCAAGTGACACCAGTAGCAAAAAGATGCATTTTTAGTTATCCCAATATTATATATATATATTTATTTATTTATTTATTTATTTTTATTTATAAAATTCTCACGGTCCGGTTTGGTTTATCCACGGTTCTTTTATAAAAATTCATGGACCGAACCGCGAAGCACGGTTTTCTAATTTTTCAATCCGTGTCCGGACCATTAATCCACGATCCCAATCCAAAACCTACGGCCCGGTTCGGTTTGGTCCGGATTCGCGGTTCACGGGTTTTTTTTTTACAGCCCTAAACGGAATTCATGCTTTAAACACATTTTTCCCCCTTAAAATTGACCTGATTATCAATTAAACCCCTCTTCCTCCCCCACCAGTTCTCCCACTCCCTCCAAACCCCTAAAAACCACCTAACCCACATTCTCATTTCGTTTCCATTGTTCACAATACTCTTCTAAAAACCAAACACTCCCCAAAAAAACCAGTTCCATAAAAAACACAAAACAAGTTTCCATTAACTGGTTTTTTGTGTACCTTATAACCAAAACCAAAAATGGGTAACAGGTATCTCACCACCCTTTTTATCTTTGCTGTTTTGAATGTGCATGTGTCACTGTGTGCACATGGATCAGTGTGTTTGGATGAGATCAGTGTGTGCATAAGAATCTAAACTTTCTTAACCCGTGATTTTTTTTTATCAATAATGTTACATGTACGATCATTTCGGCTCCAACTATTTACAAGTCCCTCACACACATGTGAGACTCACACACAATTAAGAGTTTAGGCCCCACATGTATGTGAGAGATTATAAATGGTTGGAGCCGAAATGATTGTACAATTAGCATTCTTGATTTTTTATTGCTTCCTATTTTTTTCATTGTTGAGTTGACTTGTGTAACCATATATTTGATTACACGTAGGGGTGTTCCACTAACTCAATTTTTTGATTAAACTGGTTTTTCACGGTTTTTTATGTGATGTGTTGTTAGAGAATGACATGTCTCGGTGTTTGGAAAAAATAGTTTTTTGTTAGTGGAACACCCTGATACTCCCTATGTCCCAAAGTAACCGGGGATACTTTCTATGGAAAAGACGTGTAGCTTTTGAATACTCTAAAAGAATGAAGTATTTTTTTCGGCCATAATTTTTGGAACTTATTTGCACCAATTTAAAGAACTAATTGAGGCTTTTAAATTGGTGCAACGATGTATTTAAAAATTATGCTTTATTTGTTTATCTAAAAACTATATGCGTCTCTTTGTAGTCAACTATGGTTTTGGAATGAAAATAATACTATCTCTCTATGAAATATTATGTATCAACTGGAAAGTAAAACAATCAAGTTGTTATGCTATTAGAGTGATCTCACTTGCGTACCAACTTGCTCACACATTGAGGCGAGGCCCGCTCAAGGAATTAAAGTGAAAATGGAAGGTTAATCTAAGAAATCATACATCTTGTCCCCTTAATATATCACTTAATATCACTGTATCCTTCTTGTCACTCTTCCGTCCCAATTTGGACATTAAACTCCGTGACATGCACGTGTGGATAATTTGTGACCAAAATATTCCCTTTTGATTAAGGCATTGCTATATATTCATTTCTAGGATTCATACTTAATCTATCTATGGCATTTCCATGTTACAAAAATCTCTCATTTCTCTTCTAACAATATCTATAATAAGGCCCAAATCTTATCTTACAGCCTTACAGGTCAATCTATCAATCTATCTATATTAACATACAGAGCGGTTTTATATTTTGTCCCTCTCACAACCGTCCTATGTGGCACAATGGAGGGTTGAGATTGAATTTGATAGTTGAGCTCCAATTGATCAAAGGGCTTTTATTATTCAACTTCAAAATTCAAACCCAGATGTTAAGAATTTCTCTTCTAGGGCTGAGATTGACACAAAGTTAATCTAAAGGATGAGATGAAATCTGAAAGATTGAGAATGGATTATTTCCAATTTCAAACTTGCTATTATATATATATATGTCGTTTCTCTCACACGAACCTTTCCAATCTCATAGTTAAATGGTTAATAATCATTAAGCCAAGTATAGTAGGTATAATTCGTAATTGTACATCTTTCATAAATCACGTTTATAATTAGGCAATGTTTTGGAAGAAAAAAAAAAGTTGCCTAAATCCATGACTTACGCATTTTCAATACATTTCGTAATTTGCTTATAATATAACGTAATTACATTTTTCCATATATATTGCTCTTCTAGAATCGATGGAATTTTCACAGTCGATTGATCGTTAACATTTCGATGCTTCAAAAAAAGAAATATTACTCTTCATCCTTCTTTATTCAGTTGTCTATATTATACCCTAATACATTGACAAAAGTAGCAGTATACCATACTTAGAATAATTTAAAGTCACATTAGTATATAAAAAGAAGTCCATTCTCTAAATTTTAATTCTATTGTATTTTTTGTTGTATTTGTCACGTAGAACAAGATTGTAAGTTTAATTTTGTGAAGTTATTACATTCAGACGTGTTGTGGTCAGAACGTGTTGCTTCGTGCCTTTAGGCACGGGCAATCCCTAATTCATAAATACTATAGTGATAATCGTATTAAATACTATATCTTCCAATTCAAAGAACATGCTTTTCTCTGACAATCATATGTTCCGTGAGACCAACGAGGGCTGTTATTTTTATTTTTTTTGAACAACATTGACCATCCATGTTGTGCAAATCATTCAGGTAAAATAATAAATTGACTAGATAATTGTCAGTGCTCGTGGGAATCACATTTTGTCTTGGAAAAAAAAAAGGGGTAAAATTGTGATTGTTTAATTATTTTAGACAAATCTATTACTACATCAAATAGCTAAGGATGCCCGATTAAGTTGATTATTTTTATATACATCACCTAAACATTGAAACTTAAAAATGAATGACTTGGATAATCACAAGAGGTATTATAGTTCCCCACATGGTAAATTATTAACAGAGAGAAGCATATTCCTTGAACTAAAAAACATACCTAACCAAAAAACAGAAGTAAAAATAAAAAGGGCATTTGTAAATATATTACCTAGGGTCAACTAAATGATAACTAATAAGGTGAAAGGGTGCATTTGGGTCATTAACACCCCCTTTGGACGGAGGGTTTTCGAGAGAGAAGAAAGGGATTTTAGAGAAATATGAGTCTTTCTCCCGTTTGGATGATCCAAGAGGTGACAGAGCAGAACCCCTTCAAACTCTAGTTTCGTTTCTCGCCAAAAGTGGCGCGATTTCATGAGAAAAGGAGATTGTCGTCGACTTCCGGCAACAGGTGCGGTCCACCCCTCATCGTCGTTGTACTTGCACCATTGTCATCGTCTCGTCAAGATGAACCTAGATCTGTCATCACAACTGAGTTTTGAAGGTCGCCGGTCACCGGAAAGAGATGGAGAGAGTCTGATTTCTCATTGTTATTTGGATGGTATGGGAGGAAACCACTCTCATTTCTTTTTCTTTTCTCACTAATAAAGGAGTTCACTCCCCTTTCTTTTCTTTTCTCCTCCTCTCACCAACCAAAGGCGCTGTAAATACTTGGTGTGTCTGTCGTAGTGGAGTTCGATGCCCAGATTCCTATTATAGTGGTTTATCGACAGAGTATTACAAGTCTTTAGGGTTTGAGTGACTTTAGTTAAGAGGCAGGGTATAGAATTTTAGATATTTTCATAAAGGACAAATTTTTTGGCACTTTCTATATGGTACAAACTTTTTTTGGAAAAAGGCAAAAAAAAAAAGAAAAAATCGTTGATTTGGATAGGTTATAAACTTGTTTGGTGGATTAACGAGTTAAAGTTTTACAAGTCTTTAAGGTCCATGATTTTTATTTTTTAAAATTTCGCCCAAAAAAAACTGCCAAGTGATCCAAAACCACAGATGCATCATGCATATGACCCGTAAAGAAATTTATTGAATCCTGGAGAATGAGAAAATTTTGGGTGCTTGTAGGGTATATACACGTGGTAAAATAAAAAAAACATCCGAGCCGCCCATTCGCGTTTTCGACGGCTCGGATCTGTTTGCAGTATAAAATTGGTCCCAAAATTTACAAAAATGCCACCACAGATCCGAGCCGTCGAAAACGTGAATGGACGGCTCGGATGTGGTGTAGGGCACCACGTGTATATACCCTACAAGCACCCAAAATTTTCTCAGAATGAGAATATTTACATCTCAGTCAAACAGTTGGACTCAAAACATACAGAGCTCGAGGTGATAAAGCGTTACGTTTTTTCAGATCAAGGGAGTAAACTGAGATTGACCCATAATCCAGAGGGGAAAACCGTAACTTGCCAAATTAGTTGTCGCCCCAAAACCCAATACATAAGATCCAAAATACAGCGCAATTTATTTGGAACGGGGAAAGTATTTACATCTCACTCAAACCCAGAGAAAGTCTTCAATTCATCATAGGCAGCAGCATCTCAAGCCTCGACGACGACGTCGTCCTCTGGATCTTCGAAGTTGGGGTCTTTGGCATCTAGAGCTTCTTTCTCGAACCCAATCTCGGCCGGAGAGCAGTAACGGTCGACGCCGGCCCAAGTGTACTTGCCGCCGTGGCCGCCTTTCTTTGGGGACCCAGTGTAGCCGGTGCCTGATTTCCTGTCCTTTCTCACGTCCTGGCCGGTGCGGGACTTTGGACTGGTTTTTCCTCCCTTCCCTGCGTTCTTCATACTCTCTCTCTCGATCGATATTTGGCGAGTGAGTGATTACTGGGTTTGAGGGTTTTGGTTTTATAGGGAGCTGATCGGGTTGTTTGGGAAGCTTATAAAATGGGGAAGATACTGCGGGGTAGTGGGTGGTATATGATGATCACGTGAGGCAGAGACAATGAGGAATGGATAAGGACAAAGGATGGAGTAATAAAAAATGATAAGTACACACACCATCTCAACCATTCCCTATCACACCCTCTTTCACATGTGTGGTGGGGTCATCCGGTTGGTCCTAGTGGACCCCACCACACATGTGAGAGAGGGTGTGATAGGGAATGGTTGAGATGGTGTGTGTACCTATCACTATTGTAGAGTAATAAAGCTGTCAGCTTGGATCCTCAACTGTCTTGATAGATGATTGAGACCCAAACATTAGAGTTGTAAATGAACCGAGCTGCTCGCGAAGCTAAGTGATATGTATAATATAACCAATGGAGACTCATTTCAAATGAAAACCGGGACATGTTAGATTCTTAAAAAAGATATATTTTTTTTACAACGAAAGTTCTAGCGTTTATGAATTGTGCCCTAACTGGAATAATTTTCTGGCTACACTACTGGGCTCGACGCGTTTAGTAATCGAGCCAAACTCGAGCAAGAATTTTAGGCTTGTTTACTAAACGAGCCGAGCTCAATACCCTAAAGCTCGGCATAGCTCGCAAAAGTTCGGCTTGCTTGTATAGTTAGGTAAATTAGCTGGCTTGGCTCATTAAATTCCCACTCTTGAGCTCAAGTTTTTGCTCAAGCTCAAACACTACAAAGTTCATCTCGATTCGGATCCTTTGCACCTCTATTTTAAATTCATGGGCGGCACACATGTACCTATAGATGGTCACATGACCACAAAAAAAAAAACTAGAATACATGTAGAAATTTTAAGGTAGCTCATTGTTGAATACCCTACCCAAATTAAATTGAACAGTTAGCCCTAATAAATTTAACATCTTGCCCAATAAAAAAACCCAAGTATTCAACACTTTAGAAAAATTCTTGGAGCCGCCCACTGTTCAAATATCGCGTGATATATATTCAAAACACATTTACTTGGGAAAAATGGTTTTCAATCAAGTGTTGCAATGATTTCAAAATTAATTTTCCTCAAGATAAATATGTTACATAAACATATCCAATGATATTTGCTAGATATGAGCTTTTGCATGACTAATATTCTCGATGAGGTTTGAAAAGTAAATGATTTGAATAACGAAATTGATCCAAGAAGAGCTAATAAATGATTCGATCCAGACTATGTAGTCTCTATTAACGGACTGAACAAGATCCGTTTTAAAAAAATGTGTTTGGCAATTGCAGAAATTGAGTTTCCACTCAAAATACTTTCGGCACTTTTAGAATTTTTTGCTATTATCCGCATTCTTGTACTAATATTTTAATTGGCAAAAATACTGAGAAACTCGAATCATTACACGTGTTCACGTACTTCTTATTTTTAGGTGTTTCACTGCTTAGACATTTGACTTTTACTGTTTTAAAATCTACATTCGGACACTTGGAATGCAGGTGTATTCAAACTTTTTTTTTTTAGCATGAACCATTGCATTTTGTAATGGAAATTGTTCTAAATCCGTAGGGGTGGGCATGAAACCTTATGAGTTATGAATTTTAGTATTAATTAATACTATGCATATGTTTATCCGTAATACGTTCATTTTTTTTTTGGCTCATTATAATATGCATGAAACTAGAATGTTGATTCAATCGAAAAGAATGGGATTTTTCATGATTTGAAAATCATAATATTAATAGAATTGCTTGGTTTATGAAAGTTGATATCTAAGTACGAGACATCTACTATGCTTTGTTCTAACAAGTACTTGGCTTAAATCTTGAAGCAAAGGAGAAATATATTTTCATAAGGTTCTTCCAAATTAATATACTGGGAGCCAATATTTAGTGTGGGCATAGCTTACTGTTCACATTTAATTTTTTGCATAGTGGGGAGAGAGAGAGAGGAGGGATGTGGGCATTTTTATGACTGTAATCCTGAATTGTATAGATATCATTGCAATAGATTGTAGGTGAGGGCATAACAAAATGATGCTGACATCAGCAATCTCTATTTAGTCAATGAAGGTAGACTAATGACAGATTGTAGGTGAGGGCATAACGAAAATAAGCAAAATTGTTTGGCTTACTAATTACAATTATTTACTCAATACATGGGTTATTTGCTGCATTTGTTTATAACCAGTAAATTGTAAATAGATTGAGTTGAAGTTTTCATTCTAGGCTGGAACGATATGTATTCAGGTTTATCGGTGTTTCGCCACCAAAATTGTTGCTAATAAAAACTGTTGGCATTTACAACATAATTGAGGGTGGGAGATTTTGTCGGGAAGTAATAATTAACCCCAATGCTAATAGCTAGCGGGCGAGGCAGCAAGGAAAGGTGCACCAACGGTATTTCTGTGGTGGAGTTCTGGAGAACAACTCGACGACAAGAACCCACAATAGATGCCATCAGCTTGCTCTTGCCATCAGTTTGCTTCTTCCCGATGTTTTTACTGTTCATAAAGAAAGGTCAACTCAATAAGCAAGGTTTTAAACATGAATTAAAACCTTCTGAATTAAACCCACAACTACTTCTTTATTAGTACTCTGTAAAATACAAAACTATAAAGGTGACAGTGCTCAAATAGTCATATCATCCAAGACAATATAAATTTGAACCCACAACAAATGTGAGCACAAAGAAAAAGACAAAAACCTTGCGGCTACAGTAATCAGTATTGATTTGGGGGAATATTGCGCCGATGAGCAAACGATCAATGGTCTTTTACACATTATCTCTTCCACCGCTAGGTTTGGGTAAAAGAGGGAAAGACAAAAAGGAAATAAAAGTATATGCATGTATTATGTTGTTGGGATGTCCTTTAAAGCATTAAAAAGAACTAGGAGAAAATAAAAAAGGGGGAAGATTGCAAAAAATAACAATTAACGCATAATGGCGCACTTCTAAAAATCATGACCCATAATTTGGTCTCAATAAAATTTGAACCTACACCCATTTTCTACCCCTAACATATTCGTGCACTTTTAAAAACCCTTTTTTTTTTCCATAAAATAACTCACTAAAATTATATTTTTAGTTAACGAAATTTACTCACCCATTATATTCCACCTCATGGAGCCAAACAATCAGAGACCCTGGTCTATTTTGGTTATTGAATTATTATACCGTTGGTGACTAAATAAATTTTGGTCATGAATAGCTTGATTTTCGGTGACCAAAATGCTAGTAGTAGTCACAGATAATAGTTATCAATAGGTGTAATTTCTTGTAGTGACAGTGGAAGAACAATATATATATTTTGAACACCAGTACCAAATACTAGATTTGGCCACATTATAGAAGTGAAAACCTCAGGCCATGGGAGTTTGGATCATTGTTTATAACACGAGAATCAACTGATGAGATTTACAGTACATGAATTAAGGGGAGGAGAGAGAGAGAGAGAGAGAGAGAGAGAGAGAGAGAGAGAGAGAGAGAGAGAGAGAGAGAGAGAGAGAGAGAGAGAGAGAGAGAGAGAGAGAGAGAGAGAGAGAGAGAGAGAGAGAGAGAGAGAGAGAGAGAGAGAGAGGGGGTGGTGAATTTGAAATTTACAATAAAACGTTAGTAAAGATTTCACTTTTGGCTTCCAATCGCCTGGTTAACTTAAGTCATCTAGTGATTTCTAATATTATTGTGCAGAAGTAATATTCAGGAAAACAGGATAATAAGATAAGAAAGACACTAATTATCCCAGTCTTGTCATTTTACATCACACGAAGATAAAAAGCATGAAGATCAAAATTGCAAATTTCTTGTGTTCGCACCGGTCTTATTCCAGTCCCTAGTCATAGTTGATTTCTCTGACTTACTAAATAGGGGTAAATGTGTAATTGGTGATACTGCTATTCTGCTAATGGCTTTTGGGCGGCTTTTGTTTACAATTAACTTGTGGTCACACCGGATGGAACCATGAGCTGAGGCAGCGGCGGTGGCATAGCATGACCAGCAAAACCTTTCTGGCCGAGGGTACTAGCGGGTATATAGGTCCCCTTATTTGGTCCCAACGGGGTGACATTACCCCTCAGAGACTGTAAAATCAGGTTTTCTTAATTTAGGACTCTACCAGCTTCATGTGGGTTGAATATGCTTACAAGAAAAAGGAGGGCTGGAATTGCCAAAGATTTATTTATGGGTCTCATTTTGTATGTACGTAGCAGGAAAGCTTATAAAGAGTTGATACAACTGTGACAATTCATGCAGGGCAGCTGGGGTATTCATATGGGTTAAAGTTATCATGGGGTGGTATGACTTGGAGTTTTACGTGGTTTTTTATTTGGTGGAAGTGTGTTTTGACTATTGACTTGCTAATGGAGTTTAAAAATTGAATGGGTCGTAATTTTCAACCTTTAATTTTGTGAGCATTATATTCCTTGAACATGAGGGCAGCATGCTCTGTGGGGACGTGAAAATAGAAGAGAAAGCAGTTTCGGTCCGTCAGTCGGTCTCTTTCGAGAGCAAATTTGTTCACCCTCGTGAGGGTGTACTCATTCTGTGGCTCACATCAAGAATCAAAATCGTTCATTTTGTTAGATTCATTTCTTATGAGCCCATGCAAAAATTGAGTTCAATCCAATATCGGGGAGCTCTTGATGTAGAAGTTCAATTTTTTTAGTGAGAATTTAAAAAAATGAATAAATAAAACTCTAGATGAAATAGTTACCTATATCTGATTGGGCAAAATTTTTGCATGACCTCCTAACAAGTGAATTTGGACATATATTTGTTCACAAATACGATTTCGGGCAAAATAGCCTGAGATCCTTGCCTATGTTTTTTCACAATCAAAACTTCGGCAACATAGATGGTACGCATGTAATCAGTAATTACACCCTTCTTGTATCAAAAAGCTTAATTTGGCTTGTACATTGAATCTGAATTCTGAAATAAGGTTAAATATATGTATGTGCAAAAATATGTCATTCCCAAGGACATGAAACGTGAATGAACTCTGAGCTTAATCAGGTAGTGGCGGATGTAGGATTCATAATTTAGAGGTGAAGGGGAAGAGTCGAAAAGCGATAGGGTCGGAAAGAGTTTTACAAAGAGACGGATAGAATGCAGGAAGATTCTTTATTTTTATTTTACCGTCGTTTAATTTTGGTTATTTTGTATCTAAGAATGGTTGGGTAGCTTGGATTTTCGAATTCAATTTCTTGGATTTTGTTTCTCTCTTACTTTTTTCTAAGAGCAGAAAATGATAAAAAAAGTTATTTTGATCGGTCATGGATACATGCATTAAAAGTTGTATAAACTCAGTTCACATAATTTTGGATACAAACTGTCCATTTTATACGATTGGACAGTGTATTTTTCGAAGACCGAACAAGCTGAATTTTTTTTTGTGTGTACAAACTACGTTTGAAACTGGATGTATATGATAAACGATTCGGATCACTGTTATAAACTCACGAAAAGGCCTTGAAATATGAAGTTTGGTGGGATTTGGTTATTTCCTCCCACAGGGCAAAGTCACATTGCCATGCATATATGTGTGTTGCTTTGAGTCTCTGAAGTGAGGTATTAACCGCGGAAAGGCAATTTTTCGATGAATGCTCGAGTGTTCAAGAGAGTGATGGTATGGATGAGAGTGAGTCTCTTGGCACTCAAAGACTGTTGGATGTTGAGAAGGAATTTCAGGAAACTCTTGCCACTGGGAATTGTCTGGGGGTATTTCACTCAGATAGTGATGCTTTGAGGATAAAGGAAATGATAGTGAGCGATTTCAATAGGTTTGCTGCTCTTCAAAGGCAACCCACTTCCTGCTAATGGGCTTATGTAGGTTTTGAGGGTTGTTTTGGCTTGCTTTGGTTTTGGATCTTTGAGTGCTTTAGGTGTTTGGGCCTCCCCTGTTAGGTGTTTCGGTTTTGTTGTTTTTCAGGTGCTTTTTTCTTTATCCAACCCTGGTTGGATTCCCTTCCCCTCTCCCCCGGCTTGATGTACCCTTTGTCAAGTCTTCTTTAATAAATAAATTTTTGCCGATCAAAAAAAAAAAAAATTTGAGTTCCATTCAAAGGAAAAAAAAAGATTCTTGACAAGGTTTAGGAAATTAATAATTCAAAAAAGATGGCTTTTAGAACAGAGTAAACGCATTCCTACGTCTCCAAACTTGCACAAACCTTGGCAAAATTGACTTACAAGGTACCGTAATACTAATCTTACCAACCAATCTAGTACAAATAGGGCATAGATGGCTTTGTGGGGCTCACTACAAATCCTATATGAATGTTGCGAGCCATTCATTAATGTTAGATCTCTTAAGTAGCCTTCAAAAAATCAACTTAATCGTCATATTGTAAGTGCCTTGATTTGATTGGCGAAAACAACTTGAACGCCTTGTTCGTTTTGGGTTTTCAAGACCCAATTTTTTCAATTATTATCTAATCATTCCCCCTATTTTCAAATATTATTCATATTTTTCTCTCTAATCATTAACCCCTATTTTTAATCATTATCTCTATTGTTCCCTCTAATCATTACAAAAACCAAAACCCAAAACTCGAACCAAACACAACCGAAAGACGATTCTATTTCAATCTACAATCCCAGGCGCAACAACAACCTAAAACGTGACATTCCTTGGTATCAGACATTGGTGCCCCATCTCAATTCTAACTTTTATTTCAGAATTCAGGATCCTGGATTTTGAAGAAGAAGTTTACACTGATCCGATCAAGCTGATTTTTTCAATTGTGAATTGTAAAGTTTTAAATTTTGATAAGAATAGATTATTGATCTATAGAGTTTTTGAGAGAGAGTTCAAAATATGACTTTCAACAGAGTAGTGTTTGGAAGTAATCATCTAAATAGATTATGATGAGGTTTTTTTTAGCTAAATCCATGACTAATTATCAGATTGTGTCTCTATTTTGTAATTTAGAGAATGCATTATAGCATTCTACAATATTGAAAACAAAATAATTGCTCAATTTAGAAAGGAAATAGGAGTTTTGCATTAAACTAAAAGACATGGATGAAAAAGTACAACTGGAATGAAACATCTAGCTAGATAACTAAAGATGATACTGAAAACAAAATAATTGCTTAAGTTATGGCTGCTGTGAGAGTTTGGTGCGAGGAACCTTGCAATGGAATCCTAAGACTTGTATTTATTTATTTATTTATTTTGCTAAGCAAAGAATTTATTAATCTTTATAAACGAATTACAAAGATTAAAGGGATCCGAGACTGAAAACGCCAAGGACCCAAAAGGGAGAAAAACAAAGAACAAGAAGGGTGGTAAGATACCAACCAACAACCGAAACAAAAACCTGAGACCACCCCCAAAAAACAACAGCAAAAAGAAACGACCAAAAAGCTCAAACCCCTAAGACTTGTATTTATACTCTTGAAGCTTTTGTAACTGCTGGGGAAATAATTGCTCATGATCCACGACCTTCTTTGTTTCAATCTTATTCTCTTCTTTGTTTCAAATAATTCTGGAAGTGACAACTCAAAATTTTGTTGTTGGGGGATGAAGATATATAACCCGAAATAATCCTCAGATCCAGAAAACCGTTACCGTTGATTCTGAATCCAAGGGGCCATTCCTTGATTTTTGGAATGTTTATCTGTAGGAGGAGATACTTGTTCCTTGACTTGAGGTCATTGTATTTCTTGTACTTGCGGCCAAAAAAATCTAATTTTGTTGATGATTTTCGGCAAAGAAAAAATAGGCCTTAGAATTTTTGGTGGATGTGCTTAATTCGTAGCCCATTTTCCAGGTGGATGCGCTTAATTCGTCACATGTTACCGAAAATAGGTTCAATTGTTTGTTCCTTGATTTTTTGGAACGTATATCTGTAGGAGAAGATACTTGTTCCTTGACTTGAGGTCATTGTACTTGCGGTATTTACGGCAAAAAAAGTCTAATTTTATTGATCATCTTCGTGGAAAAAAAAAAAAAGCAGGCCATAGATTTTATGTTGGATGTGCTCAATTCGTAGCCCGTTTTTCTGATAAATGTGCTTAATTCGTACCCCGTTATGCCTTGCGGTAGAAGCCGGATAGGAAAACCGTATACACTGCAGTAGATGAATTTGAAGTGCTTGAGAGCCAATCATTTTTTAGATTTTATATCGTATATCGAAGATAACAAGATTCTGAAAAGGAAAAAAAAGTGTCCTACAGTAAATTTTTTAGACTCAAACGGAGCCTTACTGACCGGGAGTCCGGGAGAATAACAGATGGTGAAAGAGAAGACAAGTTAGGATGAAGTTCCTAGCAGAAATACATTCACCATTAATCTCACCATCTTAGAGCATCTCAAGCCTTGAACCAAACTCAGAACCAAATTTGAAATCTAAGTAATTAAAAGTCCTAAAATTCAAGCTCCAATCCTTACTCAAACTCGTATCAAATTTGGGTTTTACTCAAATTTTTCCTCAATTCAGGGGAGAACCAAATCCATGACCAAATTTGCAATGACTATATTGTGGTGGTAGGCGGCAGTGGTGGTTACTGGCAGAAACCGTTCACCGATGGCGTCACCAACTCCGGCGAACGTCGCAGATCGATGTGGTTGTTGGTCGTAGGCAGTGGTCGCTGGCAGTCACTTGGTCGGAGGACCTGGTTTGACAGGAAACCAAGAGAGAGAGATGGTTGGGGAGGCGGTGTCTGGTTGAAGACAACCCTGGGAAGGGTGCAAAAATGTTTATGAATTTTTTTTAAAGCAAGTCTGAGTAAACCTCTTTTTTTTTTGTTTTGACTGGAGGGAATTTTTTTGTAACATCACCAAAACAAACTCATATTACGACACGGAATTTTGATCGAATATCCAAACTTCAATTCCCTTGATCCTCCAACACAAATTACTCATTATCAAGAAACAACTTCAAGAAATTACTAGCTCGTCAAATTTGAGGGATATTTGGAAGGAATTGGATACTATAGATAAGGGTGAGGCACAAACGAAGGCTGCAAGACTATTTGCAATGATCGGGTGGCACATTTGGATTGCAATAAAAAATTGGGTCCTTAACCACTAGTGGATGACGGAAGCGGTTATACTTGACCGTGCATTGGAGGAGCATCATACGTATCTAAAAGCAACACGTAAAAGGGGTTAATGGTGAGCGATGTATGCTGCTGCTGAAGATCAGCGATGGGTTCCACCTAGGTTTGGTTTGTTGAAAATTAATAAGGATGGTGCTTTTGTTGAAAATTAATAAGGATGGTGCTTTTGTTGAAAATTAATGGTAAAGTTATGTGTGATCATGTTGGTGCTGTTATGGGGGCTGTTGCCTTTCCAATTGCTCACAGTGTGTCCGCCGAAATGGTTGAAGTTGAAGGTTTCCGATTCACTTTGGGTTCTGAAGTTTGCTCTCAGGATAGAAATTATGTGGTGGAAGGGGATGCTCAAATGGTGATCAAGATGCTCCTTGGTCAATCAAATGTCAAGGAATGTTTGGATGTTATCATCACAGACACGCTATTGTTAGGTAATAATTTTCTTTCTTGTTCTTTTAATTTTGTTTCTCGTTCTTGTAATAGGGTGGCCAATGCGATAGCCAAATTTGCCCTATCTTTAGATGACCCTTTACTATGGCAGGAGAATATTCCGAACTGGATTAGTAGGGAAGTGGCTCTAGACTATTCTTTTGTGATGTTAGTTTGAATAAAATTTTCTTACCGATTGGGAAAAAAGAAAAAAGAAAAAAACTTAAGGTGAAACCAAATGGGGTCTATGTCGCCGAATAGTCGCTCCTTATCCAATTCGGATGATAAGGAGCGACTATTATAACCAGTGGGTTGAACGGGTGGGTTGTGAGCAGGCTTTGCGGGCTCAACTAGGCAAGCTAACGGGTCGGGCTGTTGTACTTCAAAACCTAAGCCCAGCCGAGCCCCATGATCAATTCGACGTGTGGTGGGTTGCAGGTCAATGACGACCCTTAGGGTCTGTTTGGCTATAAAATAGGAGGATGATGGGGTAAAGAGGATACTTAAGACCATGTGTCATGTGATGTATAGTGGGATTTTAGGATGCTAGAATAAGGGATGCGATTGGATATGCAATGGGCCCAACATACATCGTCTAGTATTACAGAAAAACGATTACATATAAGAATTAAAATTATTTTTACCTTTTGAAGAAAAGGGTACCTTATATCCAGTGATTGAGGACAAGGGTGGAGCCGGGATTTCTTGTTTGTGGGGTCAAAAATTAAAATTATGTGCGATTCATTTTTTCTATTTGCTAAGAGCCTTGCAAACACACAACCCACACACTCCACATAATAACATGAGATTCGACAACCTATTTTGACAAACAGAATCGATCGTTCATTTTATAGCTCGAAATATATAAATCATTCATGCAAATCCGTCCAAGGATGGAGCCAGAGGAGGACAAGTGGTGGCGGCCGCCACCACAAAGTTTTCAAAAAATGTAATTATTATATAGAAAATAAATTTGTATCCCCAAATTATATAGACTCGCCACCACTAGATGCCTCAATTTAGTAGATAGATTAAACCGAAATTACTCTTTTTTTTGTGGTACTTTTAGGCATATGACAAACAACGTCGATTAAAGTTTTTATGTTATTATAGTTTTTCGTAAAGTAGATGAATATTCATAATGCAGTTTGTCTTTTTATTTTTTAAGTACATATTTTCGCCACCACAATAGTAAAATTCTGGTTCCGTTCCTGAATCCGTCAATTAACAGGAGTAATTTAACAATCCATTTTGTTCAAGAATAATATAGAATTTCAAGATTTCAACAGACATTGATTTCATCAACCTGATTTTGTACATGGATAATGTGCATGTTGAGACCTACATAACATAAATGATTCGGATTGGAAGTCATCTATGTATTTGAGAGGTGTGTACGTAGAATTACTCATTTAAAAGATTTTTTTATTTGCTAAGGAATGGGGACTTGTCTTTGTGGGAGAAGATCGAGGCAGGGCCGGCCCAGGGGTAAGCTCCGCAAGCCTCCGGGCTTGGGCAATCCCTAGGGCCGGGGCAACCAAAAAAAAAAAATGTAAGTAATATATAAATTCAAAAAAGGTTTCCAATTGTAACGAAAGGTACGCTAGTCTAGATGGTTTGCCGAAGGTATCGGTCCCCCGCGTGAGTTCAGTTCGAATCTTATAGGCTACTTTTAGCAATAAGTTTTTGGCTTCTCTCTGGACCAGTGGATCTCTATCCCTTATTTTATTTTCTTTTATTTTTATTTATCAATTTTCCCTATTCCATTTTTTCCCCTACAAGTCTAAAACTACACTCAAATATACGAATACTCCCATAAATTTATGAGACCATACAAACGGGTGGTATTGTATGTACGAGCCGCACATATTTATGTATGTGTTTGTGTAAATGTGTGTACATTTTGAATGTGATTCTAAACTTTTTTTTTTTTTGCCCAATGAATATTAAAAAAAAACACATTACTCAATTATTTTGTAAGAAATTTTGTATTTAACAAACACAACAATATTGTACATGTGATATATGTTTTTACATTTGAATAAAGATAATCATCCCAATGGTGGAAAATTGAAAACAAAATCGAGCGATGTATAAGTTTTTCACACTAATCATAGTTAAAATACGAGGATAGTTTCTTAAAAAAAAACTCATACAACTATATCTTTTTCCGTTTATTTTTTATATCCTTTTAATTTAATTTTTTTGTAATTTTGTAGTAATTTTTTTTAAAAAACTCTTGAAGATGTAGGGAGTCCAATATTAGAAGTTTGCTTGGGACCTCTAAAATGACTTACAATTTTTGTAATTTTTTTACTTGTATTGTTTTTTAGAATTTCTTATGACTTAATATTAAGTGGGCAACCAAGTTAAGAGTCGGGCTTGGACAACCCAAACCTCGGGGCCGGCACTGGATCGAGGAGGTTCTATTTGCCCTCTTAAGTTTTCTAGGTCCCTAAGCATTATGGTGTGTTGACCCTGTTGGGGCAAATGAGGTGTTGGGTCGATTTAGCTATATTTGGGTGTAAAACATATATGTCCTCGTGCAAAATTGGATGTGGCAGTGGGGTCAATTGAAACCATTTGTCTCATATTCCCTCTAACCTTGGTTGAGGGTCTGTAATTTGAAAAAAAAAATTGGGTATCGAATGGGTACCACGTGGCAGTTCCTACGTGGTACCTGAATGTTGAATCCGAGCTGTCCAAAAGTGTATATGATGGCCTAAATCGAAACCCTCTCTCTCTATAATTTGGACCGTCCAAATTCAAAATTGACGGCCCAGATCGCGTGTGCGCAGGAGCGGAGCCAGCTTAGGACTAGGGGCACGTACCCCACTGGATTTTTATTGCCTGCTGCTATTTTTTCTCTTTCTTTTTACAACTCGTTTTAGATTTACTAGATATAATATAATTATCTCATTTAAAAAAAGTGGATTGTTGTCTCTAGTGGCACAAGCGCATGCCTTACCTGCAAAAAAAGCCTGGGTTCAATTCTTCATGTTGTGATAGGGATGGGCATGGGGAGGGTAGGGGGTGGATACCACTATCTCCATCCCCGATCCCCGAACCTATATCAATCCCCATCCCTTCCCCGATCCCCACCGGGGATTTTATTTTAACCTCCATCCCCGCCACGATGCGGGGAACGGGGATCCCCACGGGGAATCGGGGATCCAAAAATTCATGCACTAGTCCATGCCATTATCCATTAAATTCAACCCCCACGGCCAAAATTCCATTCCATCCGTGCAATTTGGTTCCCATTACGCATTAACTTCAATTTGTAATTTGCATTTGCAACACACAGGAATGGTTTTAACACGTCTATGCATAAAATGGTTTCATAAAATGGCCAAAATTGAGGAATGTGCCTACTGCCAATGCAATTTGTAATTTGCATTTGCAACACACAAGAATGGTTTTAACAAGTCTATGCATAAAATGGTTTTATAAAATGGCCAAAATTCAGGAATGTGACCGTGAGAGTTGGGTAAGGGTTAATGGGCTCTGGAAACTGGACAGATGGGCCGGGGCTGTGGAAAATAAATTTTAAAAACTTATAATATAATAAATATATATATATATATATATGTGTGTGTGTGTGTGTGTGTAAACGGGGATGCGGGGAGGGGCGGGGAACGGGGAGGGGAGGGGATCGGGTAGGGGACTAACAATACCATCCCCTACCCGATCCCCGAAATTTTTTAAAAATAATCCTCATTCCCGACCCGATCCCCGAAAAAATCACCGAATCCCCTCCTCGAATGGGTAGGGGACGGGTTGGATAGGGGCGGGTCGGCCGAGATGGCCATCCCTATGTTGTGAGCTGCTACCTTTCTTTGATGGATTTTTTCATTTTCTTTTTTCTTTTTCCACATGGAACAAGAAAAAGAGTACATATATGATCCCGATCTCACTAATTTTGAAACAAAAAATAATTGAAAATAATCATAGTGATCCTTATTACAATTGATTTAATTTTTTTTGTCACAAAGATTAAGAATCAAAGTAGTTAAGTGAGCTATCATAATTCTATGATTTCTTCAAAAATGAATCAAAGTAGTTAAGCGAGCTATCATAATTCTATGATTTCTTCAAAAATGAGCTATCATGAGTCTTTGAGCCGGCATTGACAATATACTTGAAGCAAGATGTTTTTATGAGATTAGTAACGAAACAATTATGCAGAACTTTTGAAAAATGAAAACTTGTCGGGGTCAATTGTAAATAAAATTACCAACAAATATTTAGTTTTTTTTTGCTTATGTTTAGAAGCGTTTTAAAATATTATGCTACAAACTTTTGTGCCTACTGGAGAATGTATGAACTTTTATTCTTGGTACTTCTTTATTCCCTATATTTTACTGTGATTTTTTTTATTGTGATAAGGTACCCCCTTTGAATGAAATTTAATTTCTAGCTCTGCCACTGCGTGTGCGGGTACCATACTTGCTCCGCACTAAAAAATTGCTCATGTAATCTCATAGAAGTGGTATTACATATTGGCAGGGATAGATCGGATCATCTATCCGACCTCTTTGTCCCACGCTCCCGCTGTCCCCATTCCCCCTCTTTGTAGGTTTTGCAATTTTTTTAGGATAAAAAAATAAAAGTACTTCCCCACATAATTTTTTATTTTTGTTGCACCAAATTAAACTACTAATAGATATCTTTAGTTAGATACGAAAAAAATTTCAAAATTATGTATGAAAGTATTTTACATTGCTTGCTTGTTGGGTTTGCAATTTTCAAGAAAAAAATAAATTACACTCACTCATAATTTTTAGGTATTTTCTCACATCTCTCTTCCTAATTTTCAAGCCTTTTAACCCCACTTTTTCGTTTCACATACTGAGCAACCAATGCTTTTGCCATTGCAAACCCAACAAGCTACATGTAAACTACTTTCGTATAAAATTTTCCAAATTTTTTCGCAACGAATTAAAGATCTCTATTAGTAGGTTAATTTGGTGAAAGAAAAAAAAAATTATGAGCGGAATTACTTTATTTTTTATCCGAATAAAATTGCAAAGCCAACAAAGAGGTGTGAGTTAACAAGGTTAGGGGAGAGAGAGAGTTATGAGAGGGCTAGAATGAGAGAGGAAAATGGCCACGTGGCACAATTATATTGATCGGTATAAGGTTGGAGTAATGAATAACGAAAAATGGCCACGTGGCACAATAACGAAAAATGTGCATGTTCATTTTCTCTTCAAAACAGCCAAACAACCTTAAAATTTCTCCCAAAACAAACAAGCCTTGTTTCCCAAGAAAAGCAACACCCTGACGTCACTCTCTCCTTCTCATAAATACACGGTATGATTATAAGGGGGTGTTTGGGAGCCTACTTTTTAGCTTTTGATTTTTAACTTTTTGGCTTTTTGGTTTTTTGGTTTTTGGTCAGAATGAGTTTTGGATGTGGGAGGAGTGTTTGGGAGAAATGTGCAGAATGTGTTTTGGAAAGGGAAAAGGAGAAGTAGAAATCAAAAAACAGCTCCTAACCTATTTTTGATTTCTGGCTTCTATCTTCAAAAACGGAAAAACAGTTTTTGGTAAAACAACTTCTGGGTGTGTTAGCCAAACACCCAGAAACCGAAAAGGAGAAATCGAAAAATCAAAAAACTGTCGGCCAAACGGCCTCTAAGAAAAATTACATTCACCAACCCTGTACATTTCTGTAATGAGATGCCGTTATGTTGCGGCACGGTGCCATGCGGCACCTAAACAGCAAGCCCCCCAAATCCCCGTTATCCTTTTCAAGTTTGTGTATCCATTAATTCTAGACCGTATGTTAATTGACCAAAACAGAAATAAGTATTACATCAGCATAAAAAAATCATAAAATGCCATCTTTGCCCTTGAATAATCTCCCCTCGAATCAAATTATAGAGCCACCACCATTAACTCCGGTTAGAGCCACGGCTACACAGTCATTACCGCCACCACCACGGATGGAGCCATAGGGGGCCAGTAGAGGCGGTCGCCTCTGCAAGGGGGAAAAAATCCTCTAGTATTATAAAGTACTCAAATTATATAGACTCGCCCTTGGAAAGTATTTTGGAAAAAAAATTCGCTTCTGCGTAGTGAAATTTCTGGCTCTTATCCCTAACCACCTCCTCATATAACCCCAACCGAAATCACAAGAGACCCCAATCAATCCAGGAGCCTGAATTTTTGATAGTTTCACTGCTATTCTTATTTTCTGCTTCTTGTTAAAATTAATTAATGCTTTGGGATTAAGTTATTTTTATTTGGGCTAGTTTTCTTAAATTGTATTTGGGCTATGTTATCTTTATTATGTAATGGGCCAGCTTCTTTTGTTTTTTATTATTGGGCTCTTGTTGATGTGTGAAGCCCAAGTCTATCTAATGTATTGACCTAGTATTTAAAGGCTTGTAATGGACAAAAGGGCAGCAGCCCCACATTTCAACATTTCGTAAGAAACAATTCTAGAGAGGCAGAGCACTCTTCCCCTGTTCTACTGTTCCTCCGATAGCTACTGCCCAAACTTGGGCAGCCTCCATTACTCTATTCTTTTGTTATTTCTCCCACAAAATCAAAGATAGGTTAAGGATAAATGCCAACATAAGTGGTATCAGAGCTTTGTGTGGATCAAATCAACTTGGGAGTGAAGATTTTTGAAGGGGAAACAAAACCCTAGAAGTCTACAACAATGGCAAATTCAAGCAATCAAACCATGGGAGCTCAAGCACTTGGTTTTCCACTTTTCAATGGAGAAAACTATGATTTTTGGAGTGTGAAAATGAAGACCCAACTTGAATCAAATGATGTTTGGGAGTATGTAGAAGATGGGTTTAATGATCATGAAGGTGATGAGGTTTTGACGGAGGGGCAAAAGCAACAATTGAAGGTGGATAAGAGGAAGAATGCAAAAGCCCTCTCCATGATTCAACAAGGGATTACCGACAACATTTTTCCAAGAATCATCAATGAAACCAAAGCTAAGAAGGCATGGGATATTCTTCACAATGAGTATAGAGGCAACACAAAGGTAAAAACCATCAAACTCCAATCTTTGAGAAGAGATTTAGAAAATATGAAAATGAAGGATGTTGAATGTTTGAATGCCTATTTTTCTAGACTTATGGAAGTTGTTAATCAAATGAAGACATATGGGGAGAATGTTTCTAGTCAAAAAATTGTTGAGAAAATCTTGATTACTTTGACGTCAAAATACAATCCTATTGTTGCCGTTATTGAAAATACTCAAGATCTTGCCACTTTGAGTGTTGATGAGTTGATGGGTTCTATTAAGACATTTGAGCAAAGATTGAGTAGGCAATCCGAAAAGTCAATTGAAAGTGCCTTTCAATCTAAGCTAAATGTTAGTACTCCTAAACCCCAAGGAAAAAGACCATCTTCAAGTTATAACCAATTTAAAGGGAATTCATCTAGAGGTGGAAAATTTGAACAAGGAGGAGGAAGAAATGATAGAGGAAAAGGAGGAAACAATTTTCAAAGGGGAAATAATTTTCAAAGGGGAAACAACTTTCAAAATAGGGGGAATGATGGGCCCCCTCAACACAAGTGTGGAATTTGCAATAGAGGGAGTCATGTTGATAAAGATTGTTGGTTTCGAGGAAAGCCACAATGTCACAATTGCAACAAGTTTGGGCACGTCAAAAGGGATTGTCGAGTCACAACCAATCAACAAGCCAATTACACCGAAGAGCAAGAATTTGAAGGGAACATGTTTTATGCTTGTCAAGCGGGTTCGGAGCAAAAGAATGATGTGTGGATTCTTGATAGTGGTTGTAGTAACCACATGACCGGAGATGAGAGTATTTTTGTGAAGATTGATACTTCCTCCAATTCTCAAGTAAAAATGGGGAATGGTGCCTTGGTCCAAGCAAAGGGAAAGGGTACTATTGCCGTGGAGACAAAAAAGGGTACAAGAAGGATTTCGGATGTGCTACTTGTTCCGGACTTGGAGCAAAACTTGTTGAGTGTTGGGCAACTTGTCGAGCATGGGTACAATGTGCACTTTGAAGAAGGTTCTTGCAAGATTTATGACAAAAGGGGGAGAAATCAAATGGTAGCAAATGTTAAGATGGAGAAGAATAGAAGCTTCCCTCTCACTTTTCGCTACACAAAGGATGTCGCATTGAAGATGGATGTGATTGATGACTCATGGCTTTGGCATAGAAGATTTGGGCACTTGAATTTCCAAAGTTTAAGTAACCTACAACAAAAGAACATGGTGTATGGGTTGCCGACTATTCATGAAGTCAAGCAAGTGTGTGAAGGTTGTACACTTGGAAAGCATCACCGGGAGTCATTTCCAAAAGACAAGGCGTGGAGGGCTAGAGCACCATTGGAGCTTGTTCATACCGATGTGTGTGGGCCTATGGATACGCTAACTCATGGAGGTAACAAGTACTTTATCATTTTTATTGATGATTTTTCAAGAATGACTTGGGTTTACTTCATGAGGGAAAAGTCCGATGTTTTCTCAATTTTCAAAAGGTTTCAAAGCCTTGTGCAAAGGCAAAGTGGTCTACTAATGAAAGTTTTGAGAAGTGATAGGGGTGGAGAGTACAACTCAAATGAATTTGATAAATTTTGTGAAGACATTGGCATGGAAAGGCAACTAACGGTTGGGTACACTCCACAACAAAATGGAGTGGCCGAGAGGAAAAATAGAACCATAGAGGAGATGGCAAAATCAATGTTGCATGAGAAAAGATTGCCCAAGACTTTTTGGGGTGAAGCCGTGTATACGACGGTCTATTTGATGAATCGGTGTCCAACAAAAGCCTTGGAAAACATAACTCCATTTCAAGCTTGGAGTGGGAGAAAGCCATCCGTGAATCACTTGAAGGTGTTTGGTTCCATTTGCTATGCTCATGTTCCAAAAGAAAGGAGGCGCAAGCTTGATGAAAATAGTCAAAAGTGTATCTTTGTGGGTTATAGCTCCCAATCAAAAGGCTATAGACTCTACAATTTGAAGACAAACAAAGTCATCATTTGTAGAGATGTTCTCTTTGATGAGAAGGCTTATTGGGATTGGAATAGTAATGTGGAGCAAAACCAAGTCCCAATCAATTATGAAGAACCGGAAAGTCAAGATGATGAAGCCTATGACGATCTTGAAGCTCCAAACCAACCAACTCCAACTTCTCCATCAAGCTCAAGTTCCTCATCTCCAAGTTCAACTCCAAGAAAAATGAGAAGCCTCAATGATGTGTATGCAAGTTGTAATTTTTGTATTGTAGAACCGGAGAGTTTTGAAGAAGCAATTAAGGAGGAAGCTTGGAAGAAAGCTATGGAAGAAGAGATTCGTGTAATTGAGAAAAACAAGACTTGGGAGTTGGTGGAGAGGCCAAAGGACAAAGAAGTTATTGGAGTCAAGTGGATTTTCAAGACAAAGCTCAACCCGGATGATTCCATTCAAAAACACAAAGCAAGACTTGTAGCAAAAGGGTACTCTCAACAACCCGGAATTGATTTTCAAGAGACATTTGCACCGGTGGCTCGCCATGACACAATTAGATCTCTTGTTGCCTTGGCGGCATCGAAGGGATGGTTCTTGTATCAACTTGATGTGAAATCGGCATTCTTGAATGGCACCTTGGAGGAAGAAGTGTTTGTTGATCAACCTCAAGGCTTCGTTGTCAAGGGCAAAGAGCAAAAAGTGTACAAATTGAAGAAGGCTTTGTATGGGTTAAATCAAGCACCTCGGGCATGGTATAGTGAGATTGACTCTTACTTCAATGAAAAGGGATTTCAAAGAAGCAAAAGCGAGCCCACCTTGTATGTCAAGAAGCAAGGTAATACCGGTATTCTTATTGTTTCTCTCTATGTTGACGATTTGGTTTTTACCGGTAGCAATGTGAAGATGATTGAAGATTTCAAAAGAGATATGATGAGGAAATATGAAATGAGTGATTTGGGCCTCTTGCATTACTTTTTGGGCATTGAAATTTATCAAAACAAAGAGGATATTTTCATTTGTCAAAGAAAGTATGCAAGGACTCTTCTTGAGAAGTTCAAGATGAGGGATTGTAAGCCGGTTACAACCCCCTTGATTGTGAATGAGAAATTGTCAAAAGAAGATGGAAGCAAAAAGGTGGATGAGTCTCTCTATAGAAGCTTGGTTGGAAGCTTGTTGTACTTGACCATCACAAGGCCGGATATCATGTATGCTACAAGCATGTTATCTCGGTTCATGCATAATGCAAGTCAAACTCATCTTGGAGTGGCTAAGAGGGTTTTGCGATATTTACAAGGTACACTTGATTTTGGTATTTTGTATGAGAAAAATGTGGATGCAAAGTTGCTTGGATTTTGTGATAGTGATTGGGCCGGATGTGTTGATGATATGAAGAGCACTTCCGGATATGCTTTTTCTCTTGGCTCGGGTGTTTTCTCATGGGTATCTAAGAAGCAACAAACCGTGGCGCAATCAACCGCCGAGGCCGAGTATGTGTCGGCATCATTGGCTACTTCTCAAGCTATTTGGCTAAGGAGGATTTTGGAGGATGTTGGTGAAAAGCAAGGAGAAGCTACTCCCATTTTGTGTGACAACAAATCTGCAATTGCAATGACAAAGAATCCCGTCTACCATAGCCGCACCAAGCACATTGCCATCAAGCATCATTTCATTCGAGAGGCCGTGGAAGATGAAGAGATTCAACTCAAGTATTGTGCTACCGAAGACCAAGTGGCGGATATCTTCACCAAGGCTCTTTCAAAGGAGAAGTTCCAATATTTTAGAGAAATGTTGGGTGTCACCGCAAAGCATTAAGGGGGAGTGTTAAAATTAATTAATGCTTTGGGATTAAGTTATTTTTATTTGGGCTAGTTTTCTTAAATTGTATTTGGGCTATGTTATCTTTATTATGTAATGGGCCAGCTTCTTTTGTTTTTTATTATTGGGCTCTTGTTGATGTGTGAAGCCCAAGTCTATCTAATGTATTGACTTAGTATTTAAAGGCTTGTAATGGACAAAAGGGCAGCAGCCCCACATTTCAACATTTCGTAAGAAACAATTCTAGAGAGGCAGAGCACTCTTCCCCTGTTCTACTGTTCCTCCGATAGCTACTGCCCAAACTTGGGCAGCCTCCATTACTCTATTCTTTTGTTATTTCTCCCACAAAATCAAAGATAGGTTAAGGATAAATGCCAACACTTCTTTCCATTCAGCTCCATAAAGAATTACACTAGTAATCACCTAAACGTGTCTACGTTTCACAATAATCATAAAAAAGCACCACCTTCGTCCCTCTGACACAGACGGTTACACACAAAAATCATTCACACATCCTCTCATTACTTCTCTGCAATTCAAAAGGAAATTCTCATTAATTCTCTTTGTCTCATCTTGATCATGTGTAGTATGAGGGTATCCCAAAAGCATCTTCATCATTGTGTTCGTGTTTGGAAATATTTGTAGAAAAATTCACTAGAAATATCTTATGCAGCGGAAAATGTTTATATTTGGTATTATTTGGTGGTGCTCAACTCGTGAAATTTTTTTCCCAAGATTATTATTGAAAAGTGACCCATTACGTCAATTTTTTTTTGGATCCGCCACTAAATTGACCCTCTTGAAATGAACCAACAAGCACAAATTCCTGAAATGCTGAAACTAATTTATGTCATTAAATTAGAACGAATAATGGTTCCATGTTTTGAAGTCCTTTATTGATTTATAGGTTTACATTCAAAACGACGTAGTCTCTGGAAGCCATTTAATCATCTAAGTTTTCACCCGTAATGTTTTGGATTAAATGTCTTCAAAATGACTCCGAGTACTCAGTCCCTAGTTGGACGACTAGTTGGGCAAGTTGGCGAGGGGCTTTCTAGAGCCTAGGCCGCGAGTCTCGGCCTTCCAATCCTTCTTTTCGAACACTACAATTTTGTAATAAAAACCAACTAAAAAAGTATAAGCAAATTGGGAATCACCAAATCGAAAAACAATTATAGAAAGTGAGAAGTAAATCACCCAGGATAAAGTAAATTACTAGAGTGATTTTTTTTTTTTTTTATCAGTCAAAAATGCCTTTGAGGCTTTCATTAAGATCATTCTCCAAAATAGATACAAGAGGGAAAGGAAGGTTAACAACCCAATTACAAGGTAATTTCTGGTTCAAAGCTAATGAGGCAACTTCATGTTCCAATTTGTTTGCTGAACGTCGGATTAGTTTGCTCAAACAAATACGAGGGTGTTGGTTTGGCAATTGTCCTACAACAGAATACGAGGGTCCCCCACCAAATCACCCGGATATCTCTGGTCACATTCCACACCCCTTTCCCTCTCTCTAACACTATAAAATCATACCACCCCTTCTCTCATTTGCCTTCACCCCAGCCCTCTCTCTCTCTCAAAAAAACACCACCACCTCACCTCCAACTCTCTCTACAATGGCTCCCGTATCCGGCAAAAATGTCTTCGGGCTCAAGAAGTACTTGGGAAAGAAGCTCTTCAAGAGGGCCATCTCGAGGCGATCAAGGGAGTACCCCAAGCTAACAAGGGAGCCGTCATTCTCTGAATCTTTTCCTACGGTTTGTGAACTAGAAACCATGCTCTGTTTTCAAAATCTACATTCAGATATGATGAAATATCATAAGAAGTAATGGTAGGGAACTGATATCCGTTTGTGTGAATTGAGTGCTACCAAACTATGCTACAGTAACACAGTTGAATTGTTTTCCTTTGGTTCTTGTCCAAATTGGGTTCTCTGGGTGTTTACCTGTTCTTGGATGCTACAATTTTGTTTCAAGTCGTCTTGCTATGTGTGATTTTGTCAATGGTGGATGATTCTTCTGTTACTTAGTAGATATTTACATATCAAAGTCACAAAAGTGGACTAGAATCCATGCTCTGTTTTCATGATCTACATTCAGATATGTTGAAATATCATAGGAAGTAATGGTAGGGAACTGATATCCGTTTGTGTGAATTGAGGGTTGGCAAACTATGCTACAGTAACACAGTTGAGTTGTTTTGCTTTGGTTCTTGTCCAAATTGGATTCTCTTGGTGTTTACCTGTTCTTGGATTCTATAATTTTGTTTCAAGTCGTCTTGCTATTTGTGATTTTTTCAATGGTGGATGATTCTTCTGTTACTTATTAGATATTTACATATTAAAGTCACAAAAGTGGACTAGAATCCATGCTCTGTTTTCATGATCTACATTCAGATATGTTGAAATATCATAGGAAGTAATGGTAGGCAACTGATATCCGTTTGTGTGAATTAAGGGCTGGCAAACTATGCTACAGTAACACAGTTGAGTTGTTTTCCTTTCGTTCTTGTCCAAATTGGGTTCTCTTGGTGTTTACCTGTTCTTGGATGCTACAATTTTGTTTCAAGTCGTCTTGCTATTTGTGATTTTGTCAATGGTGGATGATTCTTCTATTACTTATTAGATATTTACATATCAAAGTCACAAAAGTGGACTAGAATCCATGCTCTGTTTTTACGATCTACATTCAGATATGTTGAAACATCATAGGAAGTAATGGTAGAGAACTGATATCAGTTTGTGTGAATTGAGTGCTAGCAAACTATGCTACAGTAACACAGTTGAGTTGTTTTCCTTTCGATCTTGTCCAAATTGGGTTCTCTGGGTGTTCATATGTGTAAGCATTATACCTTCCTAAAACAAAATATAAGGCTATTCGAACATGTGTCCTACACTCTGGCTTGGGTTATACTGACATGACATGAACAATTTCTGTGTTGCATGGAATATCATATTCTTAGGTAATAGGTTGTAAATTATGTGGATATATACTTGAAATTGAATGGGATTGAAGAATAAATGTTGTGAAATATGTGAAATTCACTTGAAATCAAATGGGATCAAGGAAGAATTTGGAATTTCACACAAAATTATGCAGGGGGTTTGTATCGTTCATTTAGTATGTAGGCTAGTCAGTCTTTTTTCTCTCTCTCCAGAATTATGCAGACTAGTCAGTCTTTTTACATTTAGTATGTAGTGTTTCTATGTATGTAGGAAGAATTTGGAATTTCACATTCAGTCTTTTTTGTCTTGGTCAGGGGAGGGAAACGCAAGTCCAAACTCAAGCTGTGGCATCAGAATTCAGCTTCCCGGCTACACATGCCGCCGCCGACGATTACATAATTGATTTCCCTCCGAGTCCGGGCGGGCAAGACTCCTTCTCCACTTCCTCGTCTCACTCAAAGGACCACATTATCGAACTCGGTACTGCTCACTCAAAAGACCACGTTATCGAACTTGCTACCGCTCACGAGAAAAAAGATATCAGAGTTTTGAAGAAAGGTTTGTACAGTCTCGTTTCCTGACTTGACCAGCTGCCTCTGACACTCGTCGTCAACAAAATCGTCCATGTATAATGGGTGAAGCTCGACCAGGTGATCCTCACGTATCCTACCGAACCCGCTGTTCGCAATTACCTCGAAAAAGCAGAGCACGAGAGGGGTGGACTTCCTAAGTTTGATCGAAGCATTTCAGTGGAGACTTCTCTTGCCAACAGTATAATTCACAGCCGTGTTGGTGACCCTGAGATAAAGGAGGGAAGGGGAAACTATGCTTTTTGGTTGAGAAATGAAGCTGCTTCGTCCAGTGGGGGAAATCGGAGCGGCGATAAAGAATATGCCACAGTAGCTTATGTGGACTCTGAAATCGCAAACCTACGAGTGTGGGTGGAGAAGAAATTGAATGACCTGAAGATCTAGCAATCGCTTGATTTCTTTATTAGCAAATTGTTGACTGTTCAAGGAGATGGACATGTAATTTATGGATTCCTTTTTTGACTGTTTGGATGTTTGATTTTGTCCAAACAGTACCCCAGGCTAACAAGGGAGCCGTCATTCTCTGAATCTTTTCCTACGGTTTGTGAACTAGAAACCATGTTCTGTTTTCACAATCTACATTCAGATATGATGAAATATCAAAGGAAGTAATGGTAGGGAACTGATATCCGTTTGTGTGAATTGAGTGCTAGCAAACTATGCTACAGCAACACAGTTGAGTTGTTTTCCTTTGGTTCTTGTCCAAAATGGGTTCTCTGGGTGTTTACCTGTTCTTGGATGCTACAATTTTGTTTCAAGTCGTCTTGCTATTTGTGATTTTGTCAATGGTGGATGATTCTTCTATTACTTATTAGATATTTACATATCAAAGTCACAAAAGTGGACTAGAATCCATTCTCTGTTTTCATGATCTACATTCAGATATGATGAAATATCATAGGAAGTAATGGTAGGGAACTGATATCCGTTTGTGTGAATTGAGGGCTGGCAAACTATGCTACAGTAACACAGTTGAGTTGTTTTCCTTTCATTCTTGTCCAAATTGGGTTCTCTTGGTGTTTACCTGTTCTTGGATGCTACAATTTTGTTTCAAGTCGTCTTGCTAGTTGTGATTTTGTCAATGGTGGATGATTCTTCTGTTACTTATTAGATATTTACATATCAAAGTCACAAAAGTGGACTAGAATCCATGCTCTGTTTTTACGATCTACATTCAGATATGTTGAAACATCATAGGAAGTAATGGTAGGGAACTGATATCAGTTTGTGTGAATTGAGTGCTAGCAAACTATGCTACAGTAACACAGTTGAGTTGTTTAACTTTCGATCTTGTCCAAATTGGGTTCTCTGGGTGTTCACCTGTTTTTGAATGCTACAATTTTGTTTCAAGTCAGTCTCTCTATTTGTGATTTTGTTTCAAGTCAGTCTTTCTACAATTTTGTTTAATGAGTTTCTATGTCTACGTCAAGATAGGATAAGCCTTGTAATATTTACCGTTTTTAATTTCATGTTATTTACTAGTCTTTATGGTGAAACCATGTTCATATGTGTAAGCATTATACCTTCCTAAAACAAAATATAAGGCTATTCGAACATGTGTCCTACACTCTGGCTTGGGTTATACTGACATGACATGAACAATTTCTGTGTTGCATGGAATATCATATTCTTAGGTAATAGGTTGCAAATTATGTGGATATATACTTGAAATTGAATGGGATTGAAGAATAAATGTTGTGAAATATGTGAAATTCACTTGAAATCAAATGGGATCAAGGAAGAATTTGGAATTCACACAAAATTATGCAGGGGGTTTGTATCGTTCTTTTAGTATGTAGGCTAGTTAGTCTTTTTTCTCTCTCTCCAGAATTATGCAGACTAGTCAGTCTTTTTACATTTAGTATGTAGTGTTTCTATGTATGTAGGAAGAATTTGGAATTTCACATTCAGTCTTTTTTGTCTTGGTCAGGGGAGGGAAACGCAAGTCCAAACTCAAGCTGTGGCATCAGAATTCAGCTTCCCGGCTACACATGCCGCCGTCGACGATTACATAATTGATTTCCCTCCGAGTCCGGGCGGGCAAGACTTCTTCTCCACTTCCTCGTCTCACTCAAAGGACCACATTATCGAACTCGGTACTGCTCACTCAAAAGACCACGTTATCGAACTTGCTACCGCTCACGAGAAAAAAGATATCAGAGTTTTGAAGAAAGGTTTGTACAGTCTCGTTTCCTCACTTGACCAGCTGCCTCCGACACTCGTCGTCAACAAAATCGTCCATGTTCAATGGGTGAAGCTCGACCAGGTGATCCTCACGTATCCTACCGAACCCGCTGTTCGTAATTACCTCGAAAAAGTAGAGCACGAGAGGGGTGGACTTCCTAAGTTTGATCGAAGCATTTCAGTGGAGACTTCTCTTGCCAACAGTATAATTCACAGCCGTGTTGGTGACCCTGAGATAAAGGAGGGAAGGGGAAACTATGCTTTTTGGTTGAGAAATGAAGCTGCTTCGTCCAGTGAGGGAAATCGGAGCGGCGATAAAGAATATGCCACAGTAGCTTATGTGGACTCTGAAATCGCAAACCTACGAGTGTGGGTGGAGAAGAAATTGAATGACCTGAAGATCTAGCAATCGCTTGATTTCTTTATTAGCAAATTGTTGACTGTTCAAGGAGATGGACATGTAATTTCTGGATTCCTTTTTTGACTGTTTGGATGTTTGATTTTTTCCAAACAGTACCCCAGGCTAACAAGGGAGCCGTCATTCTCTGAATCTTTTCCTACGGTTTGTGAACTAGAAACCATGTTCTGTTTTCACAATCTACATTCAGATATGATGAAATATCATAGGAAGTAATGGTAGGGAACTGATATCCATTTGTGTGAATTGAGGGCTGGCAAACTATGCTATAGTAACACAATTGAGTTGTTTTCCTTTCTTTCTTTTCCAAATTGGGTTCTCTTGGTGTTTACCTGTTCTTGGATGCTACAATTTTGTTTCAAGTCGTCTTGCTATTTGTGATTTTGTCAATGGTGGATGATTCTTCTGTTACTTAGTAGATATTTACATATCAAAGTCACAAAAAGTGGACTAGAATCCATGCTCTGTTTTTACGATCTACATTCAGATATGTTGAAACATCATAGGAAGTAATGGTAGGGAACTGATATCAGTTTGTGTGAATTGAGTGCTAGCAAACTATGCTACAGTAACACAGTTGAGTTGTTTAACTTTCGATCTTGTCCAAATTGGGTTCTCTGGGTGTTCACCTGTTTTTGAATGCTACAATTTTGTTTCAAGTCAGTCTCTCTATTTGTGATTTTGTTTCAAGTCAGTCTTTCTACAATTTTGTTTAATGAGTTTCTATGTCGACGTAAAGATAGGATAAGCCTTGTAATATTTACCGTTTTTAATTTCATGTTATTTACTAGTCTTTATGGTGAAACCATGTTCATATGTGTAAGCATTATACCTTCCTAAAACAAAATATAAGGCTATTCGAACATGTGTCCTACACTCTGGCTTGGGTTATACTGACATGACATGAACAATTTATGTGTTGCATGGAATATCATATTCTTAGGTAATAGGTTGTAAATTATGTGGATATACACTTGAAATTGAATGGGATTGAAGAATAAATGTTGTGAAATAGGTGAAATTCACTTGAAATCAAATGGGATCAAGGAAGAATTTGGAATTTCACACAAAATTATGCAGGGGGTTTGTATCGTTCATTTAGTATGTAGGCTAGTCAGTCTTTTTTCTCTCTCTCCAGAATTATGCAGACTAGTCAGTCTTTTTACATTTAGTATGTAGTGTTTCTATGTATGTAGGAAGAATTTGGAATTTCACATTCATTCTTTTTTGCCTTGGTCAGGGGAGGGAAACACAAGTCCAAACTCAAGCTGTGGCATCAGAATTCAGCTTCCTGGCTACACATGTCGCCGCCGCCGCCGACGATTACATAATTGAGTTCCCTCCGAGTCTGGGCGGGCAAGACTCCTTCTCCACTTCCTCGTCTCACTCAAAGGACCACATTATCGAACTCCGTACTGCTCACTCAAAAGACCACGTTATCGAACTTGCTACCGCTCACGAGAAAAAAGATATCAGAGTTTTGAAGAAAGGTTTGTACAGTCTCGTTTCCTGACTTGACCAGCTGCCTCCGACACTCGTCGTCAACAAAATCGTCCATGTTGAATGGGTGAAACTCGACCAGGTGATCCTCACGTATCCTACCGAACCCGCTGTTCGCAATTACCTCGAAAAAGCAGAACACGAGAGGGGTGGACTTCCTAAGTTTGATCGAATCATTTCAGTGGAGACTTCTCTTACCAACAGTATAATTCACAGTCGTGTTGGTGACCCTGAGATAAAGGAGGGAAGGGGAAACTATGCTTTTTGGTTGAGAAATGAAGCTGCTTCGTCCAGTGGGGGAAATCGGAGCGGCGATAAAGAATATGCCACACTAGCTTATGTGGACTCTGAAATCGCAAACCTACAAGTGTGGGTGGAGAAGAAATTGAATGACCTGAAGATCTAGCAATCGCTTGATTTCTTTATTAGCAAATTGTTGACTGTTCAAGGAGATGGACATGTAATTTCTGGATTCCTTTTTTGACTGTTTGGATGTTTGATTTTGTCCAAACAGTACCCCAGGCTAACAAGGGAGCCGTCATTCTCTGAATCTTTTCTTACGGTTTGTGAACTAGAAACCATGCTCTGTTTTCACAATCTACATTCAGATATGAGGAAATATCATAGGAAGTAATGGTAGGGAACTGATATCCGTTTGTGTGAATTGAGTGCTAGCAAACTATGCTACAGTAACACAGTTGAGTTGTTTTCCTTTGGTTCTTGTCCAAAATGGGTTCTCTGGGTGTTTACCTGTTCTTGGATGCTACAATTTTGTTTCAAGTCGTCTTGCTATTTGTGATTTTGTCAATGGTGGATGATTCTTCTGTTACTTATTAGATATTTACATATCAAAGTCACAAAAGTGGACTAGAATCCATGCTCTGTTTTCATGATCTACATTCAGATATGATGAAACATCATAGGAAGTAATGGAAGGGAACTGATATCCGTTTGTGTGAATTGAAGGCTGGCAAACTATGCTACAGTAACACAGTTGAGTTGTTTTCCTTTCGTTCTTGTCCAAATTGGGTTCTCTTGATATTTACCTGTTCTTGGATGCTACAATTTTGTTTCAAGTCGTGTTGCTATTTGTGATTTTGTCAATGGTGGATGATTTTTCTGTTACTTATTAGATATTTACATATCAAAGTCACAAAAAGTGGACTAGAATCCATGCTCTGTTTTTACGATCTACATTCAGATATGTTGAAACATCATAGGAAGTAATGGTAGGGAACTGATATCAGTTTGTGTGAATTGAGTGCTAGCAAACTATGCTACAGTAACACAGTTGAGTTGTTTAACTTTTGATCTTGTCCAAATTGGGTTCTCTGGGTGTTCACCTGTTTTTGAATGCTACAATTTTGTTTCAAGTCAGTCTCTCTATTTGTGATTTTGTTTCAAGTCAGTCTTTCTACAATTTTGTTTAATGAGTTTCTATGTCTACGTAAAGATAGGATAAGCCTTGTAATATTTACCGTTTTTAATTTCATGTTATTTACTAGTCTTTATGGTGAAACCATGTTCATATGTGTAAGCATTATACCTTCCTAAAACAAAATATAAGGCTATTCGAACATGTGTCCTACACTCTGGCTTGGGTTATACTGACATGACATGAACAATTTCTGTGTTGCATGGAATATCATATTCTTAGGTAATATGTTGTAAATTATGTGGATATATACTTGAAATTGAATGGGATTGAATAATAAATGTTGTGAAATATGTGAAATTCACTTGAAATCAAATGGGATCAGGGAAGAATTTGGAATTTCACACAAAATTATGCAGGGGGTTTGTATCGTTCATTTAGTATGTAGGCTAGTCAGTCTTTTTTCTCTCTCTCTCTCTCTCCAGAATTATACAGACTAGTCAGTCTTTTTACGTTTAGTATGTAGTGTTTCTATGTATGTAGGAAGAATTTGGAATTTCACATTCAGTCTTTTTTGTCTTGGTCAGGGGAGGGAAACGCAAGTCCAAACTCAAGCTGTGGCATCAGAATTCAACTTCCCGGCTACACATGCCGCCGCCAACGATTACATAATTGAGTTCCCTCCGAGTCCGGGCGGGCAAGACTCCTTCTCCACTTCCTCGTCTCACTCAAAGGACCACATTATCGAACTCGGTACTGCTCACTCAAAAGACCACGTTATCGAACTTGCTATCGCTCATGAGAAAAAAGATATCAGAGTTTTGAAGAAAGGTTTGTACAGTCTCGTTTCCTCACTTGACCAGCTGCCTCCGACACTCGTCGGCAACAAAATCGTCCATGTTGAATGGGTGAAGCTCGACCAGGTGATCCTCACGTATCCTACCGAACCCGCTGTTCGCAATTACCTCGAAAAAGTAGAGCACGAGAGGGGTGGACTTCCTAAGTTTGATCGAAGCATTTCAGTGGAGACTTCTCTTGCCAACAGTATAATTCACAGCCGTGTTGGTGACCCTGAGATAAAGGAGGGAAGGGGAAACTATGCTTTTTGGTTGAGAAATGAAGCTGCTTCGTCCAGTGGGGGAAATCGGAGCGACGATAAAGAATATGCCACAGTAGCTTATGTGGACTCTGAAATCGCAAACCTACGAGTGTGGGTGGAGAAGAAATTGAATGACCTAAAGATCTAGCAATCGCTTGATTTCTTTATTAGCAAATTGTTGACTGTTCAAGGAGATGGACATGTAATTTCTGGATTCCTTTTTTGACTGTTTGGATGTTTGATTTTGTCCAAACAGTACCCCAGGCTAACAAGGGAGCCGTCATTCTCTGAATCTTTTCCTACGGTTTGTGAACTAGAAACCATGTTCTGTTTTCACAATCTACATTCAGATATGAGGAAATATCATAGGAAGTAATGGTAGGGAACTGATATCCGTTTGTGTGAATTGAGTGCTAGCAAACTATGCTACAGTAACACAGTTGAGTTGTTTTCCTTTGGTTCTTGTCCAAAATGGGTTCTCTGGGTGTTTACCTGTTCTTGGATGCTACAATTTTGTTTCAAGTCATCTTGCTATTTGTGATTTTGTCAATGGTGGATGATTCTTCTGTTACTTATTAGATATTTACATATCAAAGTCACAAAAGTGGACTAGAATCCATGCTCTGTTTTTACGAATTGTGCCCTAACTGGAATAATTTTCTGGCTACACTACTGGGCTTGACGCGTTTAGTAATCGAGCCAAACTCGAGCAAGAATTTTAGGGTTGTTTACTAAACGAGCCGAGCTCAATACCCTAAAGTTCGGCATAGCTCGAGCTCAATACCCTAAATCTCGGCATAGCTCGCGAAAGTTCGGCTTGCTTGTATAGTTAAGTAAATTAACTGGCTTGACTCATTAAATTCCCACGCTTGAGCTCAAGTTTTTGCTCAAGCTCAAACACTAAAAAGTTCATCTCAATTCGGATCCTTTGCACCTCTACTTTAAATTCATGGGCGGCGCACATGTACCTATAGATGGTTACATGACCACCAAAAAGAAAAACTTAGAATACATGTAGAAATTTTAAGGTAGCTCATTGTTGAACACCCTACTCAAATTAAATTGAACACTTGGCCCTAATAAATTGAACATCTTGCCCAATAAAAAAGGCCAAGTATTGAACACTTTTGCCCATAAAAAAACCCAAGTTCTATTCAAATTGAAATCAAAAAATAAAACCCAAATAGAAAAAGGCATGGGAAAGGGCAAAAAGGCACACTTCTACGACTTCTTCTTCGATACTGGGAAAAAAAGAAAGAAAGGTTTCTTCTCTGGTGTGACAAACATGTGAACTGCGAAGTCCCCCCTCTCTCCCTCCCGGTCTCTTCTCTGCCTCTCTCCATGAAGCTCACTCTCTCTCTCTCTCTCTCTCTCTCTCTCTCTCTCATAGGTAGTAGAAGAATGATTTGTTAGTTACTTATATCGAGAGTGATGTATTTGATACCGTTGATAACAAGGCTATTATGCAACGATTTCAAAGTATGAAAACTCGTTGAGGGCAATTGTAATACTATATTTTATCCGCCATTGTTCTTGGGTGGCATTGTCGATAGTAATGAAATTTTTTTGTCTATATTTAGTTGTGGTTTATAGAGATAGTAGAGTATAAGAATTTATGAACACCTTTAGAAAAATTCTTGGAGCCGCCCACTGTTCAAATATCACGTGATAAATATTCAAAACACATTTACTTGGGAAAAATGGTTTTCAATCAGGTGTTGCAATGATTTCAAAACTAATTTTCCTCAAGATAAATATGTGACATAAACATATCCAATGATATTGGCTAGATATGAGCTTTTGCGTGACTAATATTCTCGATGAGGTCTGAAAAGTAAATGATTTGAATAACGAAATTGATCCAAGAAGAGCTAATAAATGATTCGATCCAGACTATGTAGTCTCTATTAACGGACTGAACAAGATCCGTTTTTAAAAAATGTGTTTGGCAATTGCAGAAATTGAGTTTCCACTCAAAATACATTCGGCACTTTTAGAATTTTTTGCTATTATCCGCATTCTTGCACTAATATTTTAATTGGCAAAAATACCGAGAAACTCGAATCATTACACGTGTTCACGTACTTCTTGTTTTTAGGTGTTTCACTGCTTAGACATTTGACTTTTACTTTTGGAAGTTGTTACTTTAAAGATCTACACTCGGACACTTGGAATGCAGGTGTATTCAAACTTTTTTTTTTAAGCATGAACCACTGCGTTTTGTAATGGAAATTGTACTAAATCCTTAGGGGTGGGGATGAAACCTCATGATTTATGAATTTTAGTAGTATTAATTAATACTATGCATGTGTTTATCCGTAATACGTTCATTTTTTTTTTTTGGGCTCATTATAATATGCATGAAACTAGAATATTGATTCAATCGAAAAGAATGGGATTTTTCCATGATTTGAAAATCATAATATTAATGGAATTGCTTGATTTATGAAACTTGATAGCTAAGTACAAGACATCTACTGTGCTTTGTTCTAACGAATACTTGGCTTAAATTTTGAATCAAAGTGGAAATATATTTTCATAAAGTTCTTCCAAATTAACATACACTGGGAGCCAATATTTAGTGTGGGCATAACTTCCTGTTCATATTTAGTTTTTTGCATAGTGGGGAGAGAGGGAGGAGGGATGTGGGCATTTTTATGACTGTAATCCTGAATTGTATGGATATCATTGCAACAAATTGTAGGTGAGGGCATAACAGAATGATGTTGATCTCATAGATTGTAGGTGAGGGCATAACAAAAATAAGCAAGATCGTTTGGCTTACTAATTACAATTATTTACTTAATACATGGGTTATTTGCTGCATTTGTTTATAACCTCCACAACGCGTTCTCAAACCAACGAACAGCAACCAGAAGCAAATTGGGTCAATAGTTGTGACCTTTCTAGACAAATCCAACCGAAGGCAACAAATGGATACGAATTCGTCGCACCTGTTCCGCGAGAACGCTCTTGCATCAATTTGAAGCATTCTAAGCATAAAGTTCCCCCGAAACTGTACGAGAGAAAGAATGAGAGACGGGCCTTGAAGAAATTCCCTTGTCTAAGCATAAAGTTCCCTTGTCTAAGCATTCTAAGCATAAAGTTCCCCCAAAACTGTACCACCATGAAGCATCTGGAACAAAGCCCCTCTGGTAAGTTCGTTTGTAATAGTAAAATTACTGTATTTGATTTGGCGTCCATTCGTTCGTATATATATGCTAGATATTTTATATAAGATTTCATTCCATAAATAAGTGTGATTCCTCTTTGTTTATATATACATGATTGTTTTATCTTTTCGTTCTTTCACTTTTCTGGATCGGGTTGTGCTTACAGTAGGCGAGGCATCAAGGGAAGGTGCGCCAAAGGTATTTCTGCAATGGAGTTCTGATGAGCAGTCCAACGACAAGAACCATCACAATGGATGTGCCATCAGTTTGCTTCAAACCAGCTTGCTCTTGCCATCAGTTTGTTTTTCTTCCCGGTGTTATTACTGTACATAAAGAAAGGTCAACTTAATAAGCAAGGTTTTAAACATGAATTAAAATCTTTTTTTATTAAACCGGCCCACAACTACTAGTACTCTGTAAAATACAAAACTATAAAGGTGACAGACTGACAGTGCTCAAAGAGCCATATCATACAAGACAATATAAATTTAAACCCATAACAAATGTGAGCACAAAGAGAAAGACAAAAACCTTGCGGCTACAGTAATCAATATTGATTTGGGGGAATATTGCGCCCATGACGATGAGCAAACGATCAGTGGTCTTTTACACATTATCTCTTCCATCGCTAGGTTTGAGTAAAAGAGGGAAAGACAAAAAGGAAATAAAACTATATGCATGTATCACGTTGTTGGGATGTCCTTTAAAGCATTAAAAAGAGCGAGCTAGGAGAAAATAGAAAAAGGGAAAAATTGCAAAAAAATGACAATTAACGCGTAACGGCGCACTTCTAAAAACCATGACCCATAATTTGGTCTCAATAAAATTTGATCCTACACCCATTTTCTACCCCCAACATATTCGTGCACTTTTAAAAACCTTTTTTTGTGACATAAAATAAGTACTCACTAAAACTATATTTTTACTCACTGAAATTTACTCACCCATTATATTACCACTTCATGGAGCCAAACAGTCAGAGACCCTGGTCTATTTTAGTTATTGAATTATTATACCATTGGTGACTAAATAAATTTTGGTCACTAATAGCTTGATTTTCGGTGACCAAAATGCTAGTAGTCATCGATAATAGTTATCAACAGTGTAATTTCTTGTAGTAATAATGGATATATATATAGTCCGGATCTAGTCCGGGACTCATAGTTCCGGATCAAATTTTCATGATCCGAACCGTCCAATGTGTTTAAAACGTGTTTTCAAGGGTCCCCGCGAGAAATCATCCAAAACAAATGCCGGGAAAGGCTTGATCTAAGCGGTTTTCATAAAACTGTATATGTCCAGTTTTTGTGAAAAACTGCTCGGATCAAGCCCTTCCTGGTAATTTTTTTTTTTGACGATTTCTCGCGAGGACCCTTTAAAACACTTTTTAAACACATTGGACGGTTTGGATCATGCAAAAACATGTTTTAAAACCTTCAAAATATCAAAAAACCTCCAATCCGGGATCCCGGATTGGATATATATATATATATATATATATTATAGAAGTGAAAACCTCTGGGCCATGGGAGTTTGGGTTATTGTTTATAACACGAGAATCAACTGGTGAGATTTCTGATACATGAAGTAAGGGGGGGAGAGAGAGAGAGAGGGACGTACTGTTTTTCAGCTTCATTTCTTGGTGCGATGCTAGAGCCTAGCACGTAAAGCATGATCAAAAACCATATTATATTTTCCTCAATAATTGATGCTAGATTAAACTGATGTAGCCTGCTTGATTTTGCTGCAAAATAGAATAAAGAGAGCCTCATGTCATGGAAATTTGGGTTATGGATTGTAGCACGAGAATCAGCTTGTAAGATTTATAGTTTGGATGAATCAAGAGAGAGAGAGAGAGAGAGAGAGAGAGAGAGAGAGAGAGGGGTGAAGAGAACAAGAGAGAGAGAGGGACGTACTGTTTTTCAGCTTCATTTCTTGGTGCGATGCTAGAGCCTAGCACGTAAAGCATGATCAAAAACCATATTATATTTTCCTCAATAATTGATGCTAGATTAAACTGATGTAGCCTGCTTGATTTTGCTGCAAAATAGAATAAAGAGAGCCTCATGTCATGGAAATTTGGGTTATGGATTGTAGCACGAGAATCAGCTTGTAAGATTTATAGTTTGGATGAATCAAGAGAGAGAGAGAGAGAGAGAGAGAGAGAGAGAGAGAGAGGGGTGAAGAGAACAAGAAAATCGTTATTTTGTTTCTTGTTAGGCCCTATTCCATGGGAAAGAATTTTTCTTTGGGAATTGGTTTCCCCCTTTGTCCAAAAAATTAGGGAGCAAATCACCTCAAAACCACATATTTGTCTGGATACCCTTTCGAACTTGATTTTGTAGATCACGATTGGTCTCAAAACATCTAAATTGTTTATTTCATAAATTTAAAAATTGTATTGGTAAAATAATATTTTTTTGGGACATTGGTAAACATACAAACAAATTAAAAAGGTATATTTGTAAATAAATACTTTAGCTTGAAATCATATTTACCCTCGAGAAAATTATGAGTAGTTTGTTTTACAATTTATCTCAAATCAAAACTGCTATTTGAACATGAGTTTTTTCTCTGCGACGTCCACGATTTGTGTAGTTGTAATCGCTATTTTTAGAACCTAGGTGAGACTTGCAATCATTGGTTTTGTAAAATTATCGCCCATAATGATAATTCAATCATTCGTTTTGTAAAATGCATAGAGAAAACTAATTTTGTGCATTAAAACTACACACATATAGTTTTACGAAAAACTGCTTGGATCAAACCCTTCATGGTCATATTTTTTGTTGATTCCACACGAGGACCCTTAAAAATATGTTTCAAACACATTGAACGGTTTGGATTATCAAAATATGTTCGGGACAGGAGGTCCACACCGTAGCAAAGTAAGAGATCCCTTACTTGGATTATCAAAATATGTTTCAAACACATTGATGGTTATCTAAGTGGCCAATAATGACGATCCTTCTTATAGAAAAGCATGGAATGTAAAAAAAAAAAAAAAACACATCGTGATAGATCGCATCATTACATTAAGGCTAAACTTGAAGAGAGAAATTTAATTAGTCCTACTGCAATGATATATGTAGACAAAGATATGTAGATTTTATCAAGAGGATCATGAGCACCCTTAAGAGTTCATTGTTATTAAGCCATTGATAGTTCAAACTATTTTTTGAATAGTAGTACATGCTTCATGAGAAACACGTATAGCCATTTCTACAAATATTTTCGAATTGTGCACTTTACATTTTGTTTTAAAAACGACACATGAAAATTTAACACGAAAATGCTTTTTTTTTTTAAATTTAAGAATGTCATATTTATTAAAAACTAAAAAGACCAACAATTGGGGCGGAGTGAGTATTTTATATTTGACAATTAAATCAAACATAATATAGCTTTCGCTTTGCATTTGCATCAACCCGATGTACTTGAATTCGACCCTATATATATATATATATACACACACAATGCAGATCAGGTCAGGACACCCTGATATATGCTATATCCGAACTTTTCGTTTCAGCCGTTGGATCTCATCCAACGGCTTTGATAAAAGAGGAGATTTTGCGGGTAAAAAAGGTACCGGATCCTGGTAATTATACCTCGCGGGTCATAACACACCAAACCGGGTCATTTGTTCCTCAAACGTCTGGAACGAAAAGAGAGAGAAGAGAAAGAAGAGAAAGGCAGGAACATGGAGTAAATTGAAGGCAAATAAATCGATCGAAGGACGAATCGAAGGAGAACAAGAAGAAGAAGTCGAAATCCAAGGTCTCTCTCTTCTCTCTCGTTTTTTGGTTGCTCACTGTTCGAATCAATTACGAAAAACCCTAGTTTTTTGTGCGATTTCGAACTCAAACAAATCCCCTTGTTTGGGTTCTTCACTGTTCGAATCAGCTACGAAAAACCCTACTTTTTTGTGCGCTTTCGAATTCGAACGAATCCCCTTTTTTGGTTGCTTCACTGTTTGAATCAGTTACGAAAACCCTAGTTTTTTGTGCGATTTTGAACTCGAAAAAACTCCTAGAGTTCAATTATACAAATCTATGAAAAAATCTAGGGTTCATGCCTTAGAATCCTTCATCTCTTAATTAGTTTGTGGTCAAGGTGTAAAGCATCCTTCATAATTGGGTTTTTCAGAGAAAAGTAACAAATTAGACAGAAGAGGGATTTGTTGATAAATTGGTATGACATTGTTTGATTATTGGATCAAGGATTTTTCTGTGAAAAGCTTTTGTATGTGCTACAATAGAACTTCCTAGAGCTAGTCACAAAACCAAATTACAATAAGTTCACAAGTTCAGGCAAAATCGGGCATCTCCTTCGGAGGCAAGCACTCGAATCACGCATGGCGGTCTACTCGTCACTTTCCTTTGGTTCATCTTCATCCAAAAAAAATTCCATAAGAGCAATCACCATGGTAGTTATCAGTGGTCCCATAATCGCTCCCTGCGCAATGAGCCCCAACACCAGCATTAATCACTTCATTAGTCTGAATCAAGTACTACAAGGCAGACAAATGAAAACTCCTTTCGCTACAGATTACTCTTTACATCCCATCTTATCAAGAAACTAGTAAATTGAGAAGATTTCAAAAGAATCAAAACTAACACAATGAGAAAAAGGATACATAAATAGTCAATGCAATATTTTCAGAAGAGATTGAAATCATAAATATTAGGTAGTGTAGTTTTTTAATTAACAATGTCAAACCTAAAGATTGTGTTCCAAATTAAACGTGCATTGCTGAACGTTAAAGATTGTGTTTCAAATTAATCAGTTCAGATTCATCTATTATCAGAGTGGAAAATGGCTTTAAACGTTAAAGATTAATTGGTACATTGAATTGTTTGCAAAAAAAAAAAAAAAAAAAAAAAAAAAAAAAAACCCTAACTTGTTATTTCAAACTGGAACTGAGACCTTTGATTTCGAACTGAAACCCTTTATTTCAAACAGAGAGAGAGAGAGAGAGAGAGCTTCTTCCACAAAATCAACACCCACACACACACACACATGCAGTTTTATGAAGAACTTCCAATTTTGGATTAGTGATTGTCATACAGAATCATGGTTGCATAGCATCCAAGGCAGAGGAAAGTGAACCATTTTGAAGCAGCTACCTTGAATGCAAATTTGACCTATTAGAGGAAACAATTGACTACAGAGAGGAGTTTGATTCATCTTAAGTTCAAAAACACGAAAAAGAACAGTAAGAAACCACAAAATGTTTGTGTAAGTTCACCAATCTGCTTTGGTGTGACAATCTTGTCCGCATTTTGCATATTTAACATTTAACCAACTTTCGGTCTGTGTCTATGGCACGGTGACTCGAATTCACCTGTGTAGTTTCTATATTGTATGCAAGTGATCAACTGTGAACAGCACCAAGTTATCATCAGTATCATCAGTCTTGTCTACTTTAGGCTACTCAAAACATTAATGTACAAGTGATAAGAATCAGTTCTGAATTTCATTAAGAAAAAAACACACAAACAAACAGCAGCAATCAACTGTCGAAGTACCTAGGCAAAATTCCTACGGTTCTCTAGTAAATTCCCACTTTAATTACGACATACAGAACGAGATTTCAACACAAAACATGGAGCTTTGTTCGATTTCAAACCAAAAAAAGGGTTTCGAAACCCTAGTATGGTTCAAGTTTGAAACCCTAGATCTGTTCGAACCAGAAAACGAGACAGAGAGACAGATTCAAACCTTGGGATGTCTATTTCTTCTTCTTCTACCTCAATTTGTCCTTTGATTTCTTCTTCTTCTTCGCGATCTCTCTCTCTCTCTCTCTGTTCGTGAATCGCCTGACTTCTCTTTCTCTCTCTCCGTTCCTGATCGTTTGAAAGGGGAAGGGGTAAATGACCGGTATTGTCATCATATGGGTGACCCGCGAGTTAAAATTACCCGGACCCGGTAGCATTTGACCCGCGAGATCCTTTGTTTTATCAGAGCCGTTGGATGAGTCAGGATCCAGTCAGGACTCTCTGACCAAACTTTACGTCCACACCACCCCTTCCCGGCCAAATGGCTGGGATCCGAACCTTCCAATGTGTTTAGAAGGTGTTTTTAAGGGTTCACGCACGAAATCAGCAAAAAAAATGACCGGGAAGGGCTTGATCCGAGCAGTTTTTCATAAAAACCATTATATACGTGTAATCAAATTTATGGCTACGCAAGTCAACTCAACAATGGAAAAAACAGGAAGCAATAAAAAATTAAAAATGCTAATTGTACAAATATTTCGGCTCTAATCATTTACAACCCCTCACATACACGTGGGGCCTAAACTTTTAATTGTGTGGACTCGAAATTAGTTGGAGCCGAAATTAATCGTACATTTAGCATTATTGATAAAAAAAAATTCTCGCGTTAGGAAAGCATAGATTCTTATTCACACACTGATCTCATGCATACATGGGAACTTCTAATTGTGATTTCCAGCAAAAGTTAAAGCCCAAATCAATTGATTACAAATCTCCTGTAAAAAAAAAAAAGAAAAAAAAAAGGAAATTGGTAATTGTGACTTGCTTTCGGAGAGTAAGACCCAAAGTCACAAATTTCAACAACTCTTTTGATGAAGTAAATTACGAGTGGGATGCTGAAGTAGCCAACTCAACTGCAAATGGATGTAAGACTTATCCAAAAAAAATTGTCATTAATGGTTGAAATTTTTAACTTTCCCCTTTTGCTATCAAGCACTTTACATTACAAGTAAAAAATAGGGAAAGAATTTTCGCTAAAATGACGAAAAAATACTAAACAAAAGAATTTTCGTTTCATATGTGAAATGAAACAACTGCAGGAATGCTTCATTGATCTCCTATGTAACTCCACTACATCATATGAGGCATTTGTGCCTATCACTATTACAATTATTCTCTGAGCCACACCTGTGAAGGTTAGGAGATATTTTAATGTTGTCTGTATTTTTCTCAACTACCGCTTTAACTATATGTCCACTGGTTTGTTTTAGAGCATGCAGTCCACCGGTTTGTTTTAGAGCATGCAGACATGCACTAAGGTGCGCTATAATACTGAAGTTTGCTGATGTAGAGAGCCTGGTGAGATTTTTTAATTGCATCACGCAAGTACAACAAAGGTGCACTGAAATTCTGATGCATTGAATACCCTGTAATCAGGAAATGCCTGCGCAATTTAGACCATCCTTCCAAGTTCAAGGATGTGAGGAATTTACATTGGTGACAAGAGAACCAACATGGACTCTTAACTATGTGAATGACCATCTGACAGGTGATGGTTGGATTCATTTGTGACTTACACACATTGGTAACTTGTAATGTCTTCATCGTCAGCCCAAATTCCAACCTTAACTTGTATGCTTACGAGCGTGTCTACGAATGGTACTGATATCTCAATATAAAAATTGGTAATTATTTGCATGACATTTGTTTTATTTTGACAAAGCTACACTGGTATAGTCAGTTGTAATCCTGTCAACCTAAATACTATGTGTTAGGCTGCTCTGGACGTTAATAGCAACCTAAACGTTGCTTTTGAAAACTCAATGGTTTATTTTACGTTTGGATGTATGCACTTAATCATGAAATACCATTTTAAAGGTATTATGGACCTTAAATGCCAATGGCTTTCTTGTGTTGTGTCTTGCATATTAAAGCATTGACTCCCTTACAATCACATTGCACTTTCTTAACCCTATTTCTCTTTGGCCAATCCTTATTTCTTAGTCAAACTTGTCTAACTTCTTCTATCATACTCTTGGCAAAGTTTTTAGCATCACCCTTACGACAAAATACCAATGAGCACGTGGTTGGCACGTAGCTTGACACTAGTAATGTGAAAAAGGATGGTTATTCTAAGAAACCATACATCTTGTCCCCTTAATCTATCACTTAGCATCACTCTACCCTTCTTGTCACTCTTCCGTCCCAATTTCGACATTAAACTCTGTGACATGCACATGTGAGTAATTTGTGACCAAAATATCCCCTTTTGATTGAGGCATTGCTATATATTCATTTCTAGGTTTCGTACTTAATCTATTCATAAATACCATAGTGATAATCGTATTAAATAATAGTATATCTTTCCATTCAAAGAACATGTTTTTCTCTGACAATCATATGTTCCGTGAGACTGACGGGGGTTGTTATTCTTATGATCACAGCACTGGCCGTTCATGTTGTGCGAATCATTCGGGTAAAATATTAAATTGACTGGATAATTATTAATGCTCGTGTGAATCACATTTTGTCTTGGGAAAAAAAGAGAGGGTAAAATTGTGATTGTTCAATTATTTTAGACAAATCTATTACTACATCAGATAGCTAAGGATGGCCGATTAAGTTGATTATTTTTACATACATCACCTAAACATTGAAGCTTAAAAATGAATGACTTGGATAACCACAAGAGGTATTATAGTTCCCCACATGGTAAATTATTAACAGAGAGAAGCATATTCCTTGAACTAAAAAACATACCTAACCAAAAAAACATACCTAAAAATCAAAAGGGCATTTGTAAATATATTACCTACAAGTCATAAAAATGATTATTTATAAGGTGAAAAAGTGCATTTGGGTCATTAACACCCCATTTGGATGGAGGGTTTTCGAGAGAGAATAAAGGAATTTTAGAGAAATATGAGTCTTTCTCCTATTTGGATGATCCAAGAGGTGACAGAGCAGAACCCCTTCAAACTCTAGTTTCGTTTCTCGCCAAAAATGGCTCGATTTCATGAGAAAAGGAGATTGTCGTCCACTTCTGGCAACAAGTGCGGTCCACCCCTCATCGTCGTCGTACTTGCACCATTGTCATCGTCTCGTCAAGATGAACCTAGATCTGTCATCAAAACTGAGTTTTGAAGGTCGCCGGTCAATGGAAAGGGATGGAGAGAGTGTGATTTCTGACTGTTATTTGAATGGTATGGGAGGAAACCACTCTCATTTCTTTTTCTTTTCTTACTAATTCACTCCCCTTTCTTTTCTTTTCTCCTCCTCTCACCAACCAAAGGCACTGTAAATACTTGGTGCGCCCGCCGTAGTGGAGTTCGATGCCCAGATTTGGAAGGAAGTCCAGAGAGTATTACAAGAGCCAAGTGATTCTGAGTGATAGATTAAGAGGCAGGGTATATGATTATTTAGATTAAGGGGTAAAGAGAAAAATGTGATAGTTTAAGGGCCTAATCTATAATTAACCCTGCTTCCTGAGAAAAGGGCAAAAAAAAAGTTAGATTTTGATCCAAAATGCATCATGCAGAGACCCATGAAGAAATTTATTGAATCCTGGAGAATATTTACATGGTTACACATCTCAGTCAAACAGTTGGACTCAAACCATACAGAGCTCGAGGTGATAAAGCGTTACGTTTTTTCAGATCAAGGGAGCAAACTGAGATTGACCCATAATCCAGAGGGGGAAACCGTAACTTGCCAAATTAGTTGTCTCCCGAAAACCCAATACATAAGATCCAAAATACAGCGCAATTTATTTGGAACGGGGAAAGTATTTACATCTCACTCAAACCCAGAGAAAGTCTTCAATTCATCATAGGCAGCAGCATCTCAAGCCTTGACGACGACATCGTCCTCTGGATCTTCGAAGTTGGGGTCTTTGGCATCTAGAGCTTCTTTCTCGAACCCAATCTCGGCCGGAGAGCAGTAACGGTCGACGCCGGCCCAAGTGTACTTGCCGCCGTGGCCGCCTTTCTTTGGGGACCCAGTATAGCCGGTGCCTGATTTCCTGTCCTTTCTCACGTCCTGGCCGGTGCGGCACTTTGGACTGGTTTTTCCTCCCTTCCCTGCGTTCTTCATACTCTCTCTCTCTCGATCGATATTTGGCGAGTGAGTGATTACTGGGTTTGAGGGTTTTGGTTTTATAGGGAGCTGATCGGGTTGTTTGGGAAGCTTATAAAATGGGGAAGATTCTGCGGGGTAGTGGGTGGTATATGATGATCACGTGAGGCAGAGACAATGAGGAATGGATAAGGACGAAGGATTAATAAAGCTGCCAGATTGGATCCTCTATTGTATTTACAGAGAATTGGGACCCAAACATTAGACTGGGACCCAAACATTAGACTGGGACCCAAACAATAGACATTAGAGTTGTAAATGAACCGAGCTGCTCTCGAGCAGTCTAGCTCAACCAGTGGCAGAGCCACTTACGGACCAGTGTGAGAGCCACTTACGGACCAGTGTGTGGTCCTGTGCCCACATTGGATTTTGGAGGATTTTTTTTTTCACTTTTTTTATGCAAAAAAACTAATTAGTGCTCTTGGGGCGTTATTACTTTGTATTATAATGTCAATCTCCTGCACATATTTATGTGAGACTCGAGATTAAATATATGAATTTTACCTGAATATGTGACGAATGCCGATAAAAAAAATGATGGAGAAGGCTGAAAGGTGTTAGGGTACCACGAGGTGATGCCCCAGAGCCACTGAATAACTAATTACTCACAAACAAGACTCAATTCACTAATTTTTTACCTCAAAACTATAACGTGTTACTGAATCCCAAACCTTCCCCTTTGAAAACAATGGGTACAACCAAATAGGCTAAGAGACACATCTATCTATAAAATAAAAAATGGGAGTCAACCGAGATTCATTTCAAATGAAAACCAGGACATGTTAAGTTTTCTTAAAAAAGAGATTTTCTTTTTACAACGAAATACTGGTGTTTCTATGAATTGTGCCCTTACTGGAATAATTTTCTGGCTACGCCACTAGGATCGACGCGTGTAGTAATCGGGCCAAACTCAAGCAAGAGTTTTAGGCTTGTTTACTAAACGAGCTGAGCTCAGTACCCTAAAGCTCGGCACAGCTCGCAAAAGTTTGGCTTGCTTGTATAGTTAAGTAAATTAAGTTGGCTCGGCTCGTTAAAGGCCCGCACTTGAGCTCAAGTTTTTGCTCAAACTCAAACATTACAAAACTCAACTCGACTCGACTCCTTTGCACCTATACTTTAAAATACATGGGCGATGTACCTATGGATGGTCACATGACCACACACAAAAAAAAAAAAACTTAGAATACATGTAGAAATTTTTAGGTAGAACACTAGCCCTAATAAATTGAATATCTTGCCCAATAAAAAAACTAGAGTATTGAACACTCTGGCCCATAAAAAAGCCCAAGTTCGATTCAAATTGAAACCCAAAAAATAATACCCAAATAGAAAAAGTCATGGAAAAGGGCAAAAGGCATACACTTCTTCGACTTCTTCTTTGGTATTGAGAAAAAAAAAGTGCTGATTTTGGGGCTCATTTTTTTGATGCAGGCACTCCAAAATTTAATGAAGTTACAAAGCTATCATTTGTAAGATATAAAAATTACTTGAGACACTCCACCCCCAAATTATCTCTTCATTTACTATGGCACTCCAAACGAAAAAATGAACCAAAACTAAACATAAACATTAACATTAGGTCCCAAACATTAAGCATCCACAACATAAATATTAGGTTCCAAACATTAAACGTAAATATATGTCAGATTGCTTCACGCCACTTTCCAAACATTAAACATTCCTAATAGCTGCGACACAAGATCTTCATATTTTTGTACTCGTTATCTAATATTTTTCCCTCAAAATCTTCATAACGGCTGCAAATCTACATTTCAAAACTCATAGTGAGACAAATAAAGCACATAACCAAAGTTATGAGAACTCTTGAGAGGAAAAGTAATAGAACTCCCAAGAGACTTTGCATGGACAAAAGGATGGTTTTACAATAGTATGCCGAAGACCACTTGTCCAGGTTGTCCAAGTGCAAAACATGGAGACAATAGCATATAGACTCCATCAAGGAAACCTTACATATGGAAGTAGGCAATTCAGTGACGTGCAGTAAAATGAGTTGTGCAATTGTCTACTTTTTTTTGATAAAAAAAAAAAAACTATATGCTTTTTTGAAGCGTCTGAAGTAAAGGTTTTTGGGAGTGACTAAAGTAAATCATGGAACTTGCAAAAGGGTAATTTTTGGAAAACTACTATAGTTTGGAGTGCATGCATCAAAATTGGGAGTACGAATATCAATTTCCAAAAAAAAAGGGACTTCTTCATTGGTGCGACAAACATGCGAACTGTGAAGTCCCCTCTATCCCTCTTTCGGTCTCTTCTCTGCCTCTCTCCATAAAGCCCACCTTTCCCTCTCTCTCACAGGTAGTAGATGAATGATTGCTTGGTTACTTATATTGAGAGTGATGTATTTGATGCCGTTGATAACAAGACTATTATGCAACGGTTTCAAAGTATGAAAATTTGTCGTGAGCAATTGTAATATACTTTATCCGCCGTTGTTTTTGGGCAATTGTAATATATTAATGATTTTTTTTGTCTATATTTAGTTGTGGTGTATAAAGACAGTTGCGCATAAGAATTTATGAACACCCTTAGAAAAATTCTTGGAGTCGCAACTATTTAAATATCGTGTGATACATTTTCAAAACACTACTTGGGAGAAAATGGTTTTCAATCATGTGTTGCAATGTTTTCAAAACTAATTTTTCTCAAGATAAATATGTTACATAAACATATCCAACGATATTCACTGGGAAAAATACAAAATGCCCCCCATACTTTACACTCAATTACATATCGCATCCCAAACTTCAACTTATTTCAATTTACCTCCCAAACTTAAACTCCGTTATTCAAAATGACTCCTTCCTTCCCAATCTGTTACCTCACTAACGAAAAATGATGAGGTGGACGTTAACGGAGAGTAAAAACCGTTAGTGGGGGCACAAACGCCCCAAAACGACGTAGTTTTGGGGCGGCCCAAGGGAAAAGAAAAAATAAAACCTAGAATCAGTCTCTCTCTCTCTCTCTCTCCTCCCAACCACATCTTCCTCTCCAAACCCAAATCAGATTAGGTCAAAATTACAGACCCAATTATTTATCTAAACAAAAATTTCCAAAAAAATATCACAATTTTTTTTGGAAATAATTATTTATCTAAAAAAATTAATTTTTTAAAATTGTTTTCAAAAAAAAAAAATACAGCTACAAAATTATTTCGGAAATAATATTTTTCAAAAAAACTTTATTTAAAAAAATTAATTTGGAAATAGTATTTTTTAAGAATCTTTAATTTTTATTAAAAAAAATTGTTTTCAAGAGTTTGTTTCCATTTAAAAAAAAAAAACTGATTGTGATTGTTCTAAAAATGATTTTCAAGTAAATCTTTTTCAAAATAATTTTTGTTTCTCCAAAATTGTTTTCAAAAAATATTTTTTTAAAAGTGGTCCTTTAAAAAAATATTTTTCTTATTTTAAAAAAACTAAGAAAGCCTGTTTTTGATATAAAAAAAATATCCCATAAATAATCCCACGCGAATCAAACATGAGATTGGGTAGATTATGGATGAAATTAATACCAGGACAAATAGTCCAGGACTACCTATCCTAGGACAAATAGTCCAGGATTACCATCCCATAAAAAAAATTATCCCAAAAATTATCCTGAGATTAAAATAGATAAGACTAATAATCCTGGGATTGGTAGTCCTGGACTATTTGTCGTGGTATTAATTTCATCCATAATCTACCCAATACCATGTTTGATTCGCGTAGGATTATTTATGGGATAATTTTTTTTTTTGTTTATCAAAAACAGTCTTTCTTAGTTTTTTTTTTTCTAAACAAGAAAAATATTTTTTTAAAGAACCATTTAAAAAAAAATTGAAAACTATTATGGAGAAACAAAAACTATTTTGAAAAACATTTACATGAAAATACTTTTTAGAACAAGCACAATCATTTTTAAAAAAAAAACATTTTTGGAAAACAATTCTTTTAAATAAAAAAATAAAGATTCATAAATAATACTATTTCCAAAATAATTTTTTTAAATAAAGTTTTTTTTGAAAAATATTATTTCTGAAATAATTTTTTAGATGTATTTATTTTTTTGAAAACAATTTTAAATTTTTTTTTAGATAAGTAATTATTTCTGAAAAAAAATTTAGATATTTTTTGGATTTTTTTTTTAGATAAATAATTGGGTCTGTGATTTTGACCTAATTTGATCTGGGTTTGGAGAGGAAGATGTGGTTGGGAAGAGAGAGAGAGACTGATTTTAGAAGTTTTTTTTGAGTTTTTTTTCCCCTTGGGCCACCCCAAAACTACGTCGTTTTGGGGCGTTTGTGCCCCCACTAACGGTTTTTACTCTCCGTTAACGTCCACCTCATCATTTTCCGTTAACGGATTGGGACGGAAGGAGTCATTTTGAATAACGGAGTTTAAGTTTGGAAGGTAAATTGAAATAAATCGAAGTTTGAGATGCGATATGTAATTGAGTGTAAAATATGGGGGGCATTTTGTATTTTTCTCCCATATTCACTAGACATGAGCTTTTGCATGACTAAAATTCTCGATGAGATCTGAAAAGTAAATGATCCGAATATCGAAATTGATCCAAGAAGAGCTAATAAATGACTCGGTCCGGACTATGTATAGTCTCTATTGAGGGACTGAACAAGATCTGTTTAAAAAGGTGTATTTGGCAATTGCAGAAATTGAGTTTCCACTCAAAATATTTTCGGTGCTTTTGGAATTTTTTGTTATTATCCACTTTCTTGCACTAATATTTTAATTGACAAAAATGCGGAGAAACTCGAATTAGTACACGTGTTCACATACTTACTTGTTTTTAGGTGTTTCACTGCTTAGAGCATCTCCACTCCTACACCAAATTTTTACTCAAATTTGAGTAAAAATTTGGTCAAAAACTTGATTTGATATCACCTCTTCCAATGAGAAACCACTCTCAAAAACAGTTTTTTTTTTCATTTTACCTCCAAAACTTGCAGTGAACAAATAGTGAACAAATTCCTTTTCATCCTCTTCTTCCTCTTCTGCGGAAACAAGGAAAACAAGAAACAAATAGTACATCTGCTTTGAACAAATATAGCCGTTGATAATTTGATGTTGGGTTTCGTGTTGAGCAAATTTGGTGAAAATTTTGAGCAAATTTGGTGAAAATTTTGAGTAAATTTGGTGTTGAGCAAATTTGGTGAAGGAGTGGAGTGGGTTTTTTTTGGTGATTTTTACTCAAATTTGAATTTGGTGAAATATTTGGTGTAGGAGTGGAGATGCTCTTAGACATTTGACTTTTACTTTTGGTAGTTGTCACTTTAAAATCTACATTCGGACACTTGGAATGCAGGTGAATTCAAACTTTTTTTTTAAGCATGAACCACTGCGTTTTGTAACGGAAATTGTTCTAAATCCTTAACGGAAATTGTTTTCTTGTTTGTTAACGGGATATGAATATAAGGGGGAAAGTGAGATATAATAAGAGGGGGATATAGAGGTGAATTTGGTTAAACGGATACTATTATTTTAGAAGGGGAGATTAAAAGTTACTGTGTTTGTTTTGATATTGTGGAAGAGGGATATGAGGGATTGGATAAGGCCAATTCTATTCGCAACCGAGGAATGGCTAAATTCAACCCACTAAAAACTGAAAAAAGAAATTACTACCTTTTAACCCATTTTTTACTAAAGACAACCAACAAATTTCCAAAATTTTCTCAATCTACCCCTCGTCTACCCTTCTCCTTCTTAACATCTAATTTCTACCCAAACTACCCCTCCTATCAATCTAAACCCAAAAATCAAAACCCAGTAACATCGGCTTCCCCAAATCATTTCCTTCCCTTCATCTTCTTCCTCTCCTCTTCCTATCTGTCTCTGTCTCTTCGTCGCCATTGCCACCGCCCCCATCCTCCTCCTACGATGACTCACCTCTCCCCCTCTTCTCTCCTATTCGTTTCCGTCTCTCCAATTGCCACATGTAAAAATGACTTTACATGTAGAAAGTTTTTCTACCCGTGGAGTCGAAATGGTTTTACATGTAAAAACTGTTGCCCGAAACTCCACAATTGACTTGGTCTTGTACGTTTTTTGGCTTTCCACAATTGAATCTCTCTCTTTATACGTTACATTACCGTGTCATGTATGGCATGGTTGGGGGTTACGTCTCAAATTAAAAAAAAAAAAAAGAGTACCAGATTTCAATTTTTAGAATATGAATTACACTCAATGGTTCAGATGTTAAAAATTGAATACTAAAGTTTAGATTTTAAAAATTGAAAATTAACTAATAATTCAAAACTTAAAATTTGGAATAAAACACAAAATGTAGAAATCAAAATATGAAACAGTAAAGGTTGTGTTCATCTTTTAAAAAGAAGTCTACATTTGTACAAAGGGCATATCCAGGCAAACACAAATTGAAAATTACAAATAATGTATAAGGACATTGGTGCATGGAGAGATGGACAAGTACAACATTATAAGCGGAGCCAATGAGGGTGCCGTTTCTTTGACCCCGTGGTGCGCACTCTCTTCTTCACAACCCGATCAACATCATCAGACTTCTTCACACACTTCATGTACTTCCCACTTCGTTCACATGCAAATCTCATCCTTGGCCTACAACACTTTCCGGCTTTCTCAGAGGCCTTGGTCACAGTCACATGACCGTGTGCTTGACTAGTACTTTTTATCCAATCTTTTAAGGCATCATCCGTGGCAAACACCTACGGCCATTATAAAAATAACAATCAAGCCCATATCTGAGACTTCCACATTTGAAAGGAAATAAATATTAACACTCACCTTCTCCGTTGTAAAATACTCCGCATAATCATATAGAGTAGGAGATGGGCCTATGTGGCTATCACGCGTTGAAGCGTCACACTGAAAAAATCAAAATAAAAATAAAAATACATGATCCCACAAAAATACATATTGATTAGCAAACATCAAATTTTAACAATTGAAAACATGACAAAAATTACATTATTAAAAAATGAAGTGTGACCTACAATTCGGATATTATAAATTGAATGATCAACAGATGAAGTTATATAAATTCATTGATCAAAACACCAAGATTTCACAACTGAAAACATGTCATAATTTCAAATATTAAAAAATGAAATATTTACTACTATTCAGACATAAACAATTAATTTAAATCTTCATATCCTACAGTTCCGTGTTAAGATTTTATAAGTTGAAGTAACGTCTTAATTCATATTCTAAAATTTGAATAGGTGCATAAAATTCGGTTTCAAATAAATGAATCAATTGGAGGGAATTTAAACCTTGTTTTTTCAAACTTTTTTTCATGTTTCAAAATTCGAAATAATATACATATTTCGTACTTTGAAGAATGAAAACCACGTGCAACTTCAACACTGGGAATCCGAATTTCAAATGACGAAAACGCGAGAGGCAAATCTGGGTCTTACCTCTTTGCTCGTTTTGGGCTCCCAAACCACCATTTTCTTGCCATCATATTCCTTGTCGACCTCCTCGCAGTCCGTTTCTTCCATTTCAAAAAAGGAGCATTGTGGGGTCAAGGTCAAATGTAGGTGAAGAACCTTCCATGGAAACCTCCATTGGATTCTCCATTGAGGGAGAGGTGAGGAATGAGAGGAGGGGAGTGAAAGTTCTTTAGGGCTTGAGGTGGGAGATGGAGATGTGGGAGAAGAGAAAATGAGGTTTTTTAGGGCATGTAATAGGAAGAAGAAGAAGAACACGATCTGTGTTCTTGGGTTCTTTTTTTTTTTTTTTTTTTTGGCAGATGGGTTGGGAATAAGATGGAGAGGGGTTGTAGATATTTTGTGGTTGTCTTTTAATTGATTTGTGCTATTTGCATCCCACTCATTAAAGACAAAAAAGTCTTTTTATGCAAGGACATTTTTGTCTACCACTGATTAAATGTTAGTGGGTTGAATTTAGCCCTTCCTCGGTTGCGAATAGAATTGGCCATTGGACATTTTCTATATCCCTCATCTATATACCGCTGCCAAACAGAGCGTATAAGTTATGAATTTTAGTATTAATTAATACTATGCATATGTTTATCCGTAATACATTCATTTTTTTTTTGGCTCATTATAATATGCATGAAACTAGAACATTGATTGAATTGAAACGAATGGGGTTTTTCCATGATTTGAAAATCATAATATTAATGGAATTGCTTGGTTTATGAAAGTTGATATCTAAGTACAAGACATCTACTGTGCTTTGTTCTAACGAGTACTTGGCTTAAATTTTGAATCAAAGGGGAAATATATTTTCGTAAGGTTCTTCCAAATTAACATACACTGGGAGCCAATATTTAGTGTGGGCATAGCTTAGTGTTCATATTTATTTTTTGCATTGTGGGGAGAGAGGGAGGAGGGATGTGGGCATTTTTATGACTGTAATCCTGAATTGTATGGATATCATTGCAACAAATTGTAGGTGAGGGCATAACAAAATGATGCTGATCTTAGCAGTCTCTATTTAGTCAATGACGGTAGAATAACGGTAGACTAACGACAGATTGTAGGTGAGGGCGTAACGAAAATAAGCAAAATTGTTTGGCTTACTAATTACAATTATTTACTCAATACATGGGTTATTTGCTGCATATGTATGACCAGTAAATTGTAAAGAGATTGAGTTGAAGTTTTCACTCCAGGCTAGTGCTAACAGCGGGCGAGGCAATAAGGAAAGGTGCACCAACGGTATTTCTGCGGTGGGGTTCTGGGGAACAGCCCGACGATAAGAACCCACAACAGATGCCTTCAATTTGCTTCAAACCAGCTTGCTCTTGCCATCAGTTTGCTTCTTCCCAATGTTTTTGCTGTTCATAAAGAAAGGTCAACTCAATAAGCAAGGTTTTAAACAAGAATTAAAACATTCTTTATTAAACCCACAACTACTAGTACTCTGTAAAATACAAAGCTACAAAGGTGACAGTGCTCAAAGAGTCATATCATCCAAGACAATATAAATTTAAACCCACAACAAATGTGAGCACATAGAAAAAGACAAAAAAAACTTGCGGCTACCGTAAGCAGTATTGATTTGGGGGAATATTGCGCCGATGGGCAAACGATCAGTGGTCTTTTACACATTATCTCTTCCACTACTAGGTTTGGGTAAAAGAGGGAAGGACAAAAAGGAAATAAAACTATATGCAAGTATCATGTTGTTGGGATGTCCTTTAAAGCATTACTAGTGTTAGGCTATGTGCTCCGCGCGTAATCGTGTGCTCATTGTTGTCGAAATAATGCTTAATTAATTGCCAATTTTTAAATATACAGTACATGCCTTTTTTTTAAGCACAAAGTATCATCCAAAAAATATGACTTTGACTAATATTTGGAAATTGGTATAACATTGGTATTAGGGTAAAAAAGGTTGCACGAACTTGGTACGAATTAGGGTAAAATTTCAAATTGTTGGTTTCATTCGGATTTCGATGCATTTTTTAAAATTTTTGTCTAATAGAACTAATTGAGATCTATCAAATAAGATCTATAAGAGCAAGCCCAACAGCTTGGGCAAAATTTTTGCCAAAAGGACCGGTGAACAGTGCACATTTAACTCAAGTCACTTTCAACCCTCCAACAATACAATCTATGTTACCCCAACCTCAATTAAAAAATTGTTTTTTCCTTTCAAAATAATACAAAATATAATCGACCAAATCGCCGTCGATCGTCCAAACAAAAACCGCCGGCCTGAAAGGGGTTACAAGATACCTGCAATCCTGCATCACCACCACCTGGTTCAACTGAAAAGCCCCCTCAAGCGTCAAAACCCCGCCACCGTACTGGGTTACGAGATACCTGCACCACCGTCGTCGGCGTAGACATGGGCTCTTTTACGAATAAGCTCGAACAGATTCACGAAATCAAGGTCTCAAACCCGATGGATTTGAAGGAGATAGCGGTCCAGGCGCTGAAGAGTACTAGTACTACTGGAGGGAAGGAGTATCACGGTCTCGCTCGATGTCTTCTCCGGTTGGAATCCTGAGATCACGGATTGGAAAGTGGGTTTGTCGGCCAGAGAGGTAGAGACGGAGAGAGAGTTGAGGAAGAAAAAAAATAAAATATTCAGTCCCAGTGAACAATGGTTAGGGGAATTTGGCTAAGTACTGTAGCTTAGGGATGGTTAGCTAATGGTTTAGCTAATATGTTGGAGGCAATTTTTTCACATTTTGGTTAGCTAAAATGGCTTAGCTAATGGTTTAGCTAAGCTGTTGTTGATGCACTAATGGACATAAAATACATAATAGATTGAAATATATGAACAGTTAAAAAATTGCATCAAAATCCAAACAGGACCAACAATTTAGGACGGAGGGAGTATTTCTTATTCTTTAAGGCTTTTGGGTTTTGGCTTTAGCCAATTCCAATAATTCTGCCAAATTTGATGCTGTAAATTTGTATAATTGGTGCTCAAAACAGGTCTTTCATTGTGTTAAACTTGGTTTCCAGGTAACATTTTTTGGGTCTTGACTAATGGCATTCCATTTAATTAATAATTCTTTCTTATGATGATGGTCTAGTAAACTTAGTTGAATTAGAACTCTAGATATCCAATGTGTCGCGGATGTCATGGACCATCTTCTAGCGTGTGAGGTACTTCCATTTTCATATTGCCTGAAATACAATTGAATGGAGCTAAGCATAAAGGTCCGCCAACGGTATTTTTGCGGTGGAGTTCTGGAGAACAACCCGACGACAAGAACCCACAACAGATGCCATCAGTTTGCTTCAAACCAGCTTGTTCTTGCCATCAGTTTGCTTCTTCCTGATGTTTTTACTGTTCATAAAGAAAGGTCAACTCAATAAGCAAGGTTTTAAACACGAATTAAAACCTTATTTATTAAACCCAAAACTACTAGTACTCTGTAAAATACAAAACTATAAAGGTGACATTGCTCAAAAAGTCATATCACCCAAGACAATATAAATGTAAACCCACAACAAATGTGAGCTCAAAGAAAAAGACAAAAACCTTGCGGCTACAGTAATCAGTATTGATTTGGGGGAATATTGCGCCGATGAGCAAACGATCAGTGGTCTTTTACACATTATCTCTTCCATTGCTAGGTTTGGGTAAAAGAGGGAAAGACAAAAAGGAAATAAAACTATATGCATGTATGACGTTGTTGGGATGTCCTTTAAAGCATTACAAAGAGCTAGGAGAAAATAGAAAAGGGGAAAAATTGCAAAAAATGACAATTTACGCGTAATGGCGCACTTCTAATAACCATGACCCATAATTTGGTCTCAGTAAAATTTGAACCTACACCCATTTTCTACCCCCAAATAATTCGTGCACTTTTAAAAACTTTTTTTGTAACATAAAATAAGTACTCACTAAAGCTATATTTTTAGTCACCGAAATTTACCCATCCATTATATTACCACCTCATGGAGCCAAACAATCAAAGACCCTGGTCTATTTTAGTTATTGAATTGTTATACCGTTGGTGACTAAATAAATTTAGGTCACTAATGGCTTGATTTTTTGTGACCAAAATGCTAGTAGTCACAGATAATAGTTATCAATAGTGTAATTTCTTGTAGTGACAGTGGAAGAACAATATATATATTTTGAACACCGGTACCAAATACTAGATTTGGCCACATTATAGAAGTGAAAACCTCAGGCCATGGGAGTTTGAATCATTGTATATAACACGATAATCAACTGATGAGATTTACAGTACATGAATTGTGGGGGACATACTGATTTTCAGCTTCATTTCTCAGTGCGATGCTAGAGCCTAGTACGTAAAGGATGATGAAAAACCATATTATATTTTCCTCAATAATTGATGATAGATTAAACTGATGTAGCCAATGCTTGATTTTGCTGCAAAATAGAAGAAAGAAAGCCTCATGTCATGGAAATTTGGGTTATGGATTTTAGCACGAGAATCAACTTGTAAGATTTATACTCCTAGTTTGGATGAATCAAGGATGTGTGTGTGTGTGTGTGTGAGAGAGAGAGAGAGAGAGAGAGAGAGGGAGGAGAGAACAAGAAAATCGTTTTGTTTCTTCCTTAGGCCCTATTCCATGGGAAAGAATTTTTCTATGGGAATTGATTTCCCGCTTCGTCCAAAAAATTAGGGAGCAAATCACCTCAAAACCATATATTTGTCTGGAGGCCTTTTCGAATTGTTATAATTTAGGTTTCCAATCATTATAATTTAGGAAAGTATAATTTAGGTTTCCAAATAGTATAATTTAGGAAACCCACCAATTATTATAATTTAGGAAATCACCTCAAAACCATCTTTTGCAATGTCACATACACCATTGATCAAACTATTTTCCGCTGAACCTCGAAATTTGAGGTTGAATCCCGTTCATCATTTGACACTGCTTACAAGCAATCTAAGAATGAGAACTTAGACCAACAAGAACACTGGATAATTCCAACTCTAATATCATTTAATTTCCCAAAACCAGGATCTAAAAACTGCAAGAAAACAACAAAAGATAGAAAGAAGATTGATTTCAGAATATGTAAAAGCATCAAGTACTAGTCTACACCAATATATAAGTGAATACAAACTTCAAGAAATACTCCAATAAACTCTGAACTTTTTCCTAAAGAAATATCCACAGAACCTATTTTATGGCACTACCTTGACCAATGAAACAAACTAGATAGCTAAGTACCAAAAAAATTTGTAAATAAGTTTACATACTTATTCAACTAACATGACTCAACAAAAAAACAAACACTAACAGTTTGAGTTTAAAGTTAAATTCCAACAACTACATGATCGGGACTACATAACTAGAACATAATTAAAGATTACATGAGTGGTTCGTTCTTCTACAAGTAAGTTGCTAGCAAAGAAGTCGAGCTTTCTTCAAAAGCTGTTGTGATTGCTATAGAAGCGTAATTCAGTCAGTTGGTACTAAAAATAGTTTCAACAGCCCTAGTTGCAAGATCACAGGATAACCATGCTTTGTCATCGCCCATTGGCCTCAACACAAGTTTTCCATTGTAAATGCACAGGAAATCGATGAAGTATGTACACACAAACTCGAATGGATCCAAAAGGATTCTGTGTGATACAATCCATTGATGATGATGACGACGACGATGTTGGTCATTCTCTTTCAGCATCCATATCTCTAAATCTAAGTTCCTCATGTCAGTTTCCTTGCAATTGACCATACAAAAACTCCCCATTTACCGGGCCAAACACACATGAAAGATAACAATCATCTAACATGCCAGGAGGCAGGTCTATGATTACAAATTTCTCAGTCCCAACATCAAAGGCAACAATGTTGAATGTAGGAGTGTCACCAAACGGAAGACCTATCCAATATATGCTACCATCTACACACACTGGATTTGTCAATACCGGGTATGGGATATTGCGCGTAACAGTTCTCCATGATCGAGAGCCCAATGCAATCACTCCACACTTGCATACTTGATCATTTAAGGGACCTATGGCTCCAACAACTTTATATTCCTTGGTTGAGGGACTATACCCAAAACCAACTCCTAGAATCCCAAAAAATAAAAGTCTGGGATGGGGAAGGAGAGTAATAAAGTCTCTCGTCTTTGGATTGCAAATATGGACATCGTATTTGTTCAAAAGACAAACCAACCCATTGACTGAAGGTGACACATGAAGATAAGATGTATCCAAGTCCGGTTTTGTAACCAAAGTTTTGACCCCACCTCCTAATTCTAAGCAAGATAAATGGAGATGATGATCAAGCCTTTTTGTACCTAATTTACACGCAGCTTGACTAATTTTGAGGCCATGGAGGTAACAATCGCGTATATATTTATATATCTGTTAGTCCGCTTACTAATGAAATTAGCATTGTTTTTGTCCATCACGACCGTAATAGTAGAAGTATCTTACTTATCGAGGGAAAAAAGTAGAAGTATATTTTTCGGCAATGAAATATGTAAAGAGTAAGTTGTGTAACCGAATGAGAGATCGGTGGTTATATAATTACTTGGTCACATATAGTGAAAAAAAAACATTCGGTATTGTTGACAATCCGGCTATTATGTAACAATTTCACAACATGGAATATCACCGTATTAAATTGTAGAAGTTCGTGTAAAAAAATTTTTTTGGTGAAGACTAAAAAGATATTAATGGATGTCTTTTGGTATCTTTTAATAATTAATTGAAAAGTCCAGTTTAGATTTTGATTGGTGATTTTTTTGGAAACAGATTACAACTCACTTCACTAACATAAATGAAGTTATTATAGATTATCCTTGACTTTAAGTTTAATGAATGACCCCATGTTGATATAGTCCTAGAGTCGCCATTGGATCCAAGCATATCACCATCTGCAACATTTATAATATACATGTCCTGAACCTGGGCCCAATTTCTGGGCTCAAAACTAGTGGCCACCATGAGGCCCAATTTCTGGGCTCAAAACTAGTGGCCCAAGGTGGTGGTCTGGTGCGGGTAGGATGATTTTGGAGTGGGATTGTGATTGTCTGTGATGGGATGGGGACCAGAATACGGCGACTGAAGTGAAAATGTTAATGAGTTTTTTAAAGCACAATGCCGCGATTTGAGTAAAACATGACTGAATCCTACTAAATGAAACATGTTTTATTCTGATTTTGTTGGGATTATTGTATAGCTAAGTCCTTGTGATTCTAAATTGTTCCCTGTTTTAACGTTGTCTTGGTCAGGGGAGGGAATCCCAAGTCGAGACTCAAGCTGTGGGAATAGACTTCACCTTCCCCGCTACACATGTCAGCAACGACGCTGTGTGTGTATGACTCCTCTCATGATTACATCATTGAGTTCCCTCCGGGCGAACAAGACTCCTCCTCTTCCTCGTCCCACTCCAAAAGACTATGTTATCGAAATCGCTGCTGCTCGTGAGAAACAAAATATCCTAGTTTTAAAGAAGGATTTCTACCGTCTCATTACCTCACTTGACCTGCCTCCAACACTAGTTAACAACAAGATTGTCCATGTTTAATGGGTAAAGCTGGACGAGGTGATCATTAAGTATCCTACTGAAGCTGTTGTTCGCGTCTACCTAGGAAAAGCAGAGCACAAGAGGGGGGAATATCCTGAGTTTGATCAAAACCTTTCAGTTGAAACCTCTCTTGCTAAGACTATACTAATTCACAGCCTGGTTGGCGACCGTGAGATAGAGAAGGGAAGGAATAGCTATTCTTTGTGGTTGAAAAGCGAAGCTGGTTCATTCGGTGGGGGAAATCGGAGCGGGGATCAAGACTATGCCACAGTTTCTTAAATCGACTCAGAAATTGCAAAGCCACGAGTGTGGGTGGAGAAGAAGTTGAAGGACATGAAGATGTAATTGCTTGATTCCTTTTTTGACTGTTTGGATGTAATTACATCTCCATCTCCTTGAACAGTCAAACAGTCTGCTAATAAAGGAATCAAACAATTACATCTTCATGTCCTTCAACTTCTTCTCCACCCACACTCGTAGCTTTGCAATTTCTGAGTCGACATAAGCGACTGTGGCATAGTCTTGATCCCCGCTCCGATTTCCCCCACCGGACAAACCAACTTCGCTTTTCAATCAGAAAGAATAGCTATTCCTTCCCTTCTCTATCTCACGGTCGCCAACCCGGTTGTGAATTATAGTCATAGCAAGAGAGGTTTCAACTGAAAGGCTTTGAACAAACTTAGGATATCCACCCCTCTTGTGCTCTGCTTTTTCCAGGTAGACGCGAACAGCAGCTTCGGTAGGATACTTAATGATCACCTCGTCCAGCTTTACCCATTAAACATGGACAATTTTGTTGTTAACTAGTGTTGGAGGCAAGTCAAGTGAGGTAATGAGACGGTAGAAACCCTTCTTCAAAACCAGGATATTTTGTTTCTCGCGAGCAACATTGATTTCGATAACATAGTCTTTGGAGTGGGACGAGGAAGAGGAGGAGTCTTGCTCGCCCGGAGGGAACTCAATGATGTAATCATGAGAGGAGTCATACACACAAAGCGTCGTTGTTGACATGTGTAGCGGGGAAGGTGAAGTCTATTCCCACAGCTTGAGTCTCGACTTGGGATTCCCTCCCCTGACCAAGACAACGTTAAAACAGGGAACAATTTAGAATCACAAGGACTTAGCTATACAATAATCCCAACAAAATCAGAATAAAACATGTTTCATTTAGTAGGATTCAGTCATGTTTTACTCAAATCGTGGCTTTGTGCTTTAAAAAACTCATTAACATTTTCACTTCAGTCGCCGTATTCTGGTCCCCATCCCATCCCATCACAGACAATCACAATCCCACTCCAAAATCATCCTACCCGCACCAGGCCACCACCTTGGGCCACTAGTTTTGAGCCCAGAAATTGGGCCCAGGTTCAGGACATATATATTATAAATGTCGCAGATGGTGATATGCTTGGATCCAATGGTGACTCTAGGACTATATCAACATGGGGTCATTCATTAAACTTGAAGTCAAGTATAATCTATAATAACTTTATTTATGTTAGTGAAGTGAGTTGTAATCTGTTTCCAAAAAAATCACCAATCAAAATCTAAACTAGACTTTTCAATTAATTATTAAAAGATACCAAAAGACATCCATTAACATCTTTTTAGTCTTCACAAAAAAAAAAAAATACACGAGCTTCTACAATTTAATACGGTGATATTCCATGTTGTGAAATCGTTACATAATAGCCGGATTATCAACAATACCGAATGCTTCTTGCTGACGACCTAGCTTTGTGTTGTAGATAGCATCGCCCCAAGCGTAGGGCTAGGTCGGTTGTAGCATAATAACTCGGAAGTCCGAGGTCGAATCCACAGGGAAGGGTCGGAGCTAGTGAAAGGTTTACTTTACGGTAGGGGTTTCGGCGTTAGGATGGCCAACCTTTTGGTTTGGTTTGTTTGTGATATTTTCTCTCTATCTCAAATGCGATTGAAAATGGAGTTTTAAACTATAAATTAAAGGCGGCAAGGTCAAGAGGTTCTTACCACCCATGACTAAGGATATCCAATGACCCTCGACTATAACTCAAGTGAGAGACAAAGTTACTTGCTCTCACTCGGAAGATTTAACGATGAAGATCATTTTGACACTAGAAAATGGGTTTAACAATGGGATAAGTTCTTTGAAGCATTTTTACAAACACTTGGAGTGACATAGCTCCAAGCATTATCTGTGAAAAGGTACAAAACCTTTCCTACACATAATCAAGGAGGTTAATAACCCCTAGTTTTGGTACATAAAATTGAACTTACCCAATGAAAACCAATCTTTATCACAATGAATGGGGTTTGTAAATGGAAAGAATCTCTCTTAGACATTTTGTCGAACACCCAAAGTGACATAGCTCAAAGCATTGTGTGTGTCAAGTGATTTGTCCACACTCAATCAAAGCGGTTAACAACTCTAAGTTTAGACCGAAAATATGAGTGATACATCCTTTCACAAACCCACAATAAGCATAAAAACGTGAGAAGCCATCAAAACACCAAAGTCATGGAGTGATATTCACCCCATGACCAAGCCTAATCCACTACTCAAACATGCTTAAAGTGTACAACAAGGAGAAAAACGTGATTAAGAAAAACATGACGAAAATGAAAATAAACACAAGATTTAGATAGATAAAGATGAGTACTACAACATTAATGAAGAGCAATTACCTTGAAACTAAGTAGAAAAGCTTGGATCTTAGAGAGAAGGGAGAGCTAAACTAAGAGGGAGGTAGAGAGAGAAAGCTTAGGTAGTTGATATCCCTAAAATCTAAGGTTTTGGGGCTTATAAAGCCCCAAAAAGTCGTCCAAAATAATTACAAAAGTGCCACTAGATATTTTTAGATCGGGCCAAAAAAATCTGGAAATTTGCTAGGGATACCTGTATCTCCATTTTCAATATTCCGGTATCTATCTTCAAAGAGCCTTCTGATCCAGGGATACCGATATCTCATTTTTGCTGTTACCGGTATCTGTCTTCAAAATGTATTTTTCTTCAGGGATACCGGTATCTCATTTTTGCTGCTACCGGTATCTACCTTCAAAATGTATTTTTCTTCAGGGATACCGGTATCTCAGTTTTGCAGCTACCGGTATCTCTCCTTTTTTGACCTTCTGTTTCACCGGTATCTCAGTTTTCAAGGTACTGATATCTCCTGGACTTTTTCTTCTTTCTTCCTTTGTTCATCTCCCGGCTTTTTGATCTCCCAAAGCCTTGTCCGGTGCTTCGTTCTTGGCTCTCGGGGCTCGGTGGCGAAGTTGCACGTGGCCTTGGGTACTTGGGCACTTTTATGGTTGAACCATGGCGTCAAAATTTGCCCTTTTTCTCTCATTTCACCTGAAACTACCAAAATACACCAACGCGCAATATCAATCATATAAAAGCTATAAAATGCATGAGTGTGTGACAAAAATGAGAGAGATAAGTCCTTTATTTACAATATCGGGGACTTATCACTTCTTTTTCACTATATGTGACCAAGTAATTATACCGCCACCGATCTCTCATTCGGTTACACAACTTACTCTTTAAATATTTCATTGCCGAAAAATATACTTCTACTTTTTTACCTCGATAAGTAAGATACTTCTACTATTACGGTCGTGATGGACAAAAACAATGCTAATTTCATTAGTAAGCAGACTAACAGATAGATAAATATATACCCGACCTCCATGGCCTCGAAATTAGTCGGGATGCGTGTAAATTAGGTACAAAAAGGCTTGATCATCATCTCCATTTATCTTGCTTAGAATTAGGAGGTGGGGTCAAAACTTTGGTTACCACGTATCATTTAATTTTTACTATATTTAAAAGCATATATACCATGGAGGTATTTCTAGTAAGGGCTCCCTTATATATCGAAAATGGCCCGGATTAAGCCCTTCCAGGTTTTTTTTAACGAATTCTTTCGTTGAACCTTAAAAACACGTTTTAAACACATCTAACGGTTCAGATCATTGAAATTCGATCCCGAACAAAAAATCCCGCACCGTAGAGTTTAAGGGAGCCCTTATTGGATATTTTTCGTATATACCATTCCCATACTGATAAGCCCCCAATATTGTACATATCTGGGGCTTATCGTACTCATTTATCACACACAAGCACGCGATTTCGCGCCTTATATGTTTGATTTGCGCGTCGTAGTGTTTTTGCCAAGTTACAGGTTGAACGCGTGAAATAAACGCATTTTGAGCACATTGAGAACCGTGCGACGTTTACAAGGGCCAATCGCCCCATGGTTTGCCACCACCGGGCCTCAAGAGCCAAGAAATGAAGACTCGGCTAAGGCCCGGGAAGTCGAAGAGTCACAAAGCCAAGACCGGAAGGCTAAAGCCGTGTCTCACTCTCTCAAAAACTCCCGGTGGAGTCCGGGAGTGAACGAGCACTCAAGTGACAAAGGAACACCTCCCCCGAGGGTCGCACAACTCGTTTAAGTCCGTTGGAGGAAGTCCGGAAGCGCGCAATTCAACGGGAGGGATCAAAGAAGTCAAATTCAAGTCAAGATGATTCCGGACCTATCCGGAATTATTCCGGACCGATCCAGAATTGCCCAAGAATTTCCAGACGATTCCGGACCTATCCGGAATTATTCCGGACCGATCCAGAATTGCCCAAAAATTTCCAGACAATTCCGGACCGGTCCGAAATAATTCTGGACTGGTCCAGAACCACTCCGAACCACTTTTCTGTGCACTTTATGTACATTCCTTTTATAGAAACTTTGGTTGTTTGTGAGGACTTTATTAGATATTTTGTAGAGAGAGTGAAAATATGATAAAATAGTCTCTCCTCTCTCCTTCCCACTCACTTCTTCTTTTTATTTCCTAGGATATTTTGCTCTTCCTTCTCTCCTCCATTGGAGGACTTTTGAAGCTCTCTCTCTCTAGTTTATTACATGTAAGTGTTTGTCTTACATTAATTTCATGTTTATTAATCTTGTAGCTCTTGCTTAGACCTTCCTAGTAATCTAGTTAATTTGCATTTTCATCAAGTTTTTAGAGTTTGTGTTGTTCTAGTCATCTCCTTCCTAAAACTCAAGTTAGTAAGTGTTGTTTGTGATTTTCTTAAGACTTAAAGTTGTAGGCTAACATAGTATCTTCATTAAAATCAAGTTTATTTAGCCACTTGTCATGTTCTTTATTTCCTTTATAAAAATAGGCATGATTTACGTAGTAATGATCGAGTAGTCGTTATAGGCTCGGTCATGAGGTGATTAGCACCCCGTGACTTAGGTTGATTCACTCTCCTCGCCATGATGCAAACATCGCATGTTAATCAAAGAGATAGGATTAATTTTATGTAACAAAGCTCGGGTTTGTTAATCTCTTTGATCACACGTAGCCAAGGGTTTATCTACTTGGCACGTGTGATGCTTAGGGCGATGTCAATTCGGCTGTTTGCCAAATGAACCAAAAATCCTAATCTTTGATAAACACCATTTTTAGTTGAATGATTTTAAAAACCAAATCTTCCGTTCGGGGTTGTTTAACGACGCCCCCGAGCCGGTCATTTTAGAGGAAAACGAATCGGCCTAAGCCATGGGTGTTGTGAACCCTTTGACCTTGCCTCGTTTTAATTAGTCTTTTTAATCTTGCGTCATTCACAAAGTTAAGTGAATTCCACCCCCAAACTATAAAGCCAAGTTTGCCGCTTAAAGGCTAAAACCATCACTCGCGAATCAATCATCACGCGCCGCGCATTCGGTCTCTGTGGAATTGACCTGGACTTACCGGTATCATGCTACCGCCGACCTAAACCCTATGCTTGGGGAAATCATATTGGAATACAATCCAAGGGCGCAAGCACATACCCACACACACATACACACACACACACACACACACACACACACACACACAAATCATATCCTATGAGGGCTCCCTTGTATAGGTTACGGTGTGAGATTTTTTGTTCGGGATCAAATTTCGACGATCCGAACCATTAGATGTGTTTAAAACGTGTTTTTAAGGTCCAACATAAGGATTTGTAAATAAATAAATAATCCAGAAAGGGCTTGATCCTAGCCGTTTTCAATAAAATGTGTATATGTACATTTTCATAAAAAATTGCTTGGATCAAGCCCTTCCGGGTATTTTGTTTTGACAAATCCACGCGAAAGATCTAAAAAATACGTTTTAAACACATCTAACGGTTCAGATCGTCGAAATTTGATTCCGAACTAAAAGTCATCCACCGTATATATATATATATATATATATATTAGGTAAACTTCTTATCCGGACTTTTTATTTCCGGACCTCATGATCCAAACATTTTTTTGACGATCCGATCCGTCCAATGTGTTCAGAAAGTGTTTTCAAGGGTCCACGCGAGAAATTTTCAAAAAAACAATACCGGGAAGGGCTTGATCCAAGCAATTTTCGCAAAAAATATATATATACAGTTTTTGCGAAAATTGCTTGGATCAAGCCCTTCATATAGGTAAAACTTCTAGTCCACACCTCCCGTTAATAAGAAAAAAATGGTTTTTTTTGTGTTGCAAATTATTTTTGGAAAATCCGAGCCGTCCAATGTGTTCAGAATGTGTTTGCAAGGGTCCACGCGGGAAACCTTCAAAAAACAATACCGGGAAGGGCTTGATCCAAGCAATTTTCGCAAAAACTGTATATATATATTTTTTGCGAAAATTGCTTGGATCAAGCCCTTCCCGGTATTTTTTTTTGAAGATTTTCCGCTAGGGGACCCTTGAAAACACCTTCTGAACACATTGGACGGTTCGGATCGTCAAAAAAAATTTTGGATCATGGAGGTCCGGAAACGGGAGGTCCGGACTAGAAGCCCTCCCTATATATATATATATATACATGATCCGAACCGTCCAATGTGTTCAAAAGGTGTTTTCCAAGGTCCACGCGGGAAATCTTCAAAAACAAATACCGGGAAGGGCTTGATCCACGCAATTTTGTAAATATGCAGTTTTTGCGAAGAATTGCGTGGATCAAGCCCTTCCCGGTATTTTTTTTTTGAAGATTTCCCGCGTGGACCTTGGAAAACACCTTTTGAACACATTGGACAGCTCGGATCATGCAAAAACATCTTTTAAAGGCTTCAAAACGCTTCAATCCGGGATTTCCGGGATCCTTGACAGGATCCTCCCGTATATATATATATATATATATACAGGGGCCGGTTCCCCTCACACTTAAAAAACACATAAAAAAACACCTCACTCTTTTGGGCCTCATTGTGATGTTCCGAACCGTTGATCTTGTTTAAATGAGTAAAATAAAAGGTCCTGCAAAATTTCAGCTCAATCGGATATCGGTAAGTGCTTAATTGAAACAGTTTTAAAAACACTAGTTCTTGTCACAGTTTTTACAAAAAAATTTGGATCAAGCACCTACCGATATCCGATTGAGCTGGATTTTTACTGGACCTCCTATTTTACTCATCTAAACAAGATCAACGGTTCGAAACATCACACTGTGGCCCGGAACAAAATTGAGTTTTTTGTTTTTTTTGTTTTTTAAGTGTGAGGGGAACCGGCCCCATATATATATATAGATATATATCTAGGTGAGTATCAGGTGGGGTCGGTGTTGTCATGTTTGGTGTTGGTGCATGTTTAGAAAAAAATATTTACTGTGAAATATATGGGCTTCACCTAATAATTCATGTCTACAAAAAAGGTTAAGATTATTTTCCAACCTAACAAGATTACAAAAAAAAAAAAAAAGAATCAGCATGTTACAATGGAAAGTCCATTACTGAAGGTTTATTGTCACATCTCTATAATCGTATACACTTGCAACAAATAGGAAAGAATGATCAGCTCAAGAGTAGAAAATATAAATACAACTAATAAGTGGATGAATTTGTTGCATAATTTCCAACAAATAAGTGAATGGTAAGAAAAATGACCAATTTTATTCTGAGAAGAGAGATTTTTTGGTCCAAAGACTTTGTTGGTCCTGACTTAGAGGGTCTTTGGGTGCCGGATTTTCTCTTTTTCACATTCTCGTTTTCACTTTCCAGGCCAAAAGCCAAAAACTGGTCCTCGCCTCCTTTTCTCATTCTCGTTTTCTCCTTTTTATTTTCCCACAATTCTTTTCCCATTCCTACCCCTTTTCTCTGGGATCCCATTTTCTTCCACCACACACACCGAACAATAGGAGAGAGAGGAGGAAAGGCAAGACCCCTGCGATTTCTCCACACCGGTCATCGCTGCTTCGGAAATCGTTCGGAAAATCAACCTTCGGCCACATCTTGTTCCCTTTTCTCGCCTGGAGAGTTGTAATCAAAGTTGTACTGAGAGAGAGAGAGAGAGAGAGAGAGAGAGAGAGATTCAGATCGTGAGGAGAGAGAGAAATTTTCTTGGACTGAGATGCATAGATCTGTTTTTTTGTGTGGAGAAGCCAGACCAATTTTTGGTCCAAAGAGAAGATGATTGATATAAACAAGGCATGTGTGAAAATAACCCTGTGTGGGTTACCCACGATATAAACAAGGCATGTGTGAAAATAATCCTGTGTGGGTTACCCGTAAAAAAAGGAGGACTTCCAAATTGGACGATGTGTTTACACAAATATTGATGACTTAACAAAAAAAAAAATTGCTAAAAATGATAGTAATAATTAATAAACAAGGGCAAAATCGTAAACAATCAACTCATAACTCATTTTCATCATTGTCTCCCAAACACTACAACTTTTGCAAAATGCATTTTACATATTTCTCCCAAACACTCCTTCCAAATTCAAAACACGTTCTGACTATAATCTAAAAAGCCAAAAAGTTAAACATGAAAAGTTAAAAAGTAGTCCCCCAAACACCCCCTTAACATCTGTTCTAATTAAAATGGCATACTATAAATTCTTGTCCAATTTTTTGGCAAAAAACTGGTAGGCCTATAATTTAATAGAATTTTCAGTCTTAATCAGCTAAATTCCCCTACTTTCATCCTCCATTTTTTTTTCCTGGTTGTGCTCTCAGTCTAGATTGAATTTTGTTCAGTTCACGCACCTGGTTAACTGCTAAATCCTACAACCTCTACCAAGTATGTTTAGAATTGACAAATTTTTACCTCTATGTCTAGAAAGAGGTATCTAATTACCACTAAGGTAAACCATTTTTTTTTTATTTACCATTAAGGTAAGTCACTTTTTTTTTATTTACCGTAAGTCATTCTTTTTTGGAATTTAGGTTTAGGGTGCACTTTTTTATTATAAGGTTTTAGTGGTTTAGACACTTTCATAGAGTACCTTAGGGTTTAGGCAATTCTGTGTTTGGTTCACATTTCCAAAAATATTTCCAAAAAGATTCCTTCCCCATCTCTCATCTCTCCAATCATTAATCACTTTTCTCTCTCTACTCATATCCTTCCATCCAATCATTATTTTCATTTTTCTCTCTATCTCTCTCCAATCATTACACATCTCTCTAATTATTACTTTTTCCAAAAACTCATCCAAACACTATCTCAAAAAATTTCTTCTCAAAACTCTAAACCAAACACAGTGAATGTTCTGATCGTTCTCCACTTTTGAATACCATATCTCATTGAATTGCACCGACCTATGAAACAAACGCCCCAAGTAATTGACAATACATAAAAGACCAATACTATATCCCACCTATGTTCACAGAAATGAAGGTTCTTCATCAACCCATTGGTCACTGGTGATGACCAATTGATGCGTATCCTACCTTACTTCAGTAATTGTGTAACCATTCAATTTGCAATGCACATTACTATCTCTACAAATTTTGGCACTAATAAAAACTTTTTTGCCATTATCATTGGCCGACCTAGATCCTCGCCATCCATAAATACTAAAAGAGAGAATCTACAATGGGCAAAAAGTGACATGCGAAGCACGTCGGTTTTCACTAGTTTAAAGTATTGTTCGAGTGCCCCCCATGAAAATTGAAGTGCTTGTTCAATGTGTAAAATTTTCATTTAGAATATAGATAGATCTGATAAATGGTACAGATTAGTTGTATGAGACTTGAAAGCGGGTCCCAAAAGTGGGTTGGGCTGATATGTGCACAAACCAACCGACTTATTATCATTTATAGAAAAATGTACACTTTGGCAGACAAGGAAGAATCTATTTTCAGAAATATTTTTTGAAATTTCTATATAATTTAAAACCCTTAATTGAGTTCGACTAGAGAAAACATTCTCTATACCAGCAGAGGAAAATGACACTTTTCCACCGCTGCCTTTGTGGGGCCCCATTAAGAGGTTATTGTTGTAATCTGAACCATTCATCTTATAAGACCCATATTGTAATACATTCGTGCAAAAAATGAACTTGATCGGACATCGATAGGTATGTTAAAATTTGAATTATGTTTCGTAAAATGGGTGATCAAGGATTTTAAAGTTAAAATGTCCACAACCATCCATTTTACAAAACAAAACTCAAAACCTGATACACCTATCGATGTCCGATAAAGTTGATTTTTGCACAGATATACTACTCTGCAAGCCATATAAGATAAACGGTTCAGATCAACAATTAAGACACAATAAGAACCGCGGTGGTGAAAAAGTGCACTTCCGGTGGAATGCATATTTCTCTCTTTGACTATTGACGTGGTTGCTTGAAATTGAGCCAAAACGCCGTTTGGATGCCGTTATTATAATCAGAGGCTCAGACGGCTCAAAAACCTACTCGTTGACGTGCCACAATCTGATTGGCTTATAACACAAGGTGAAAACACAAACACACAGGTTATCCAATCTCCTCAAAACCCTAAATAAGGCAGAGTCTTCAGAGATGGAAGTTTAACGCGGGTGGAGGAATAAATTGTACTAATACGCTAAACTGATGACTAAAGTCGCATTGGCTCTTTTCCTCCCCCCTCTCTCTCCTCCCCAATTTCTCTCTCCAACTTCCAATCGCCTCTCTCTCTTACTTCCTTCGCCATCTCTCCCTGCAGCCTGTAAGCCATTCACCTCTTCCTCTCAATTCGCATGTACATGTGTGTGTAATTAATCTCAAATGCTTTTTTATTGCTTTTGTGGTTGCTTAATTTTCAAGCGAGAATGTGTTTGATATCTCTTCTATTTATTGGTTTTCACGAATTTAAAAGTACGTACTGGATGTGCATGTTTGTATGCGTGGGGTTGGCGTCGCCGAAGTTTCAGTTTCAAAACGTCGGAGGTGGGCTGGCTTTGCTCCAACTTTAATTTGGCATAGAATTTGTTAAGAAGCGTGTTGAGATACATAAAAAAGATTTTTATGTTTGTATGTGTGTTCTGTTTGTATCTAACTTGTTTCCCATTTTCTAAAATGGGAAATCCCATATTCCCATAAAATCAATGGGTTGATTTTAGGCTTTTAGCAAATAAGGAAATTTGCCAAAATTAGTCCCATTGATTTTATAGGATTCCCATTTTAGCAAATGAGGAAACAGGGTTAGCTTGAGTTATTGCTTTGTCAATTTCCATGTGCCGGTTTATGGCCAATTTTGGCGAGCAGTGTATGTTGGGCATAGCAGCACGTAGCGATCTGTACTCTTGATTTTATTTTGTCTTCACTTAACTGTGAAAAAAGTTTTGGATTTTTTTTGGGTTAAGGTCAATATCAGTAGTGCTTTTGTTAATTGTGTGCTTACTGTGAAACTAGACAGACATTTTGAAAGCAGCATCTAGAAGATTAATCTCATTTAGAAGAGTTCAGACAGTGTCCACCATGGCAGCTGTAAGTTGATCAGACTTTATATGATGGAAGTATTTAGTACAGATGTGAATATGTTGGTACAGATTTTAATATGTGGTATAGATTTGAATAAGATGTTTTCGAAATGATAATTTGTTGGACACAGGAGGAAGAAGTTGTTGGGAGTGTTAAGGATCAATTGGCGCAATTATTTGAAGCATCCCTTAGAATTACGGTCCCAGACCAAACTGACACAGAGCCTCTTATTGCTGCTTGCAACCCAAGATTTGGCGATTATCAATGGTATTTACCCCTATATATTTGGACCAATAACTTTCTTTCGTTTTCGATCGATACAAGCTTAGTTTGAAAATTGAAGTTTTGAGCTGTAGTTGAAAAGAAAAAGAGAAACTGTGTCATTCTCAAACCCTGGTTTTTTGTCGATGAAGAATTGGTTCAATTTTTCAGGCTTTTGTATTAATAGAAACTCCTGTGTGCCTTCTTTTGAATTGTTAAATTGTGTGATCCTTTTTGGTGCAGCAATAATGCCATGAGCTTGTGGACGAAAATAAAAGGCAAGGGTTCTGCATTCAAAGGTCCCCAACCTGTTGGTCAGGTATTGACATTAATAATCACCATATTCGATATTGTCGCATTTTTTTTACCATAACAGCGTACTTCATCAGCAAGTTTGTGAGATCTGTTTTGAATGTTGAATTGATACTGTGAAATGACAAGTTGTGCTATTTTCTTTTCTAAGGCCATTATGACGAATCTACCGCCCTCAGAAATGATAGATTCTTGTTCTATCGCGGGTCCTGGTTTTGTGAATGTCGTACTATCAACGCAATGGATAGCAAAGGTATTTCTTAATTTTATAGCAATGAGTAAGAAAGAGAGAACATGAGCTAATTCAATTGATTCACTTTTGTGAATATGTTTTGGTTTCTGAAATACTATCTTGCTACTGCAGAGCATCCAAAAGATGTTGATAAAGGGCATTGAAATATGGTCCCCTAGGCTTCGAGTCAAAAGGGCAGTAGTTGACTTTTCCTCTCCCAATATTGCCAAGGAGATGCACGTCGGGCACTTAAGATCTACAATTATTGGGGACACACTAGCACGTATGCTGGAGTTTTCAAATGTTGAGGTTCTTCGGAGAAATCATGTTGGTGACTGGGGTACACAGGTCAGTATGTCTGTATGTTTGAGAGCGTGTATGAACATCTATGACGTGTATTTGTTTTTTCTCTCTCGTTAGCGTGTATCAGTAGAATTCTGAGGGTTTTAGTCATGGGTTGTCCCATCAATGAGTATGAAACTACGAATATTGTTTCATGGTCTTTCCACGATCTTTTAAAATTATTTATTGGGATTTATTGGGGTGGTTTTAAGTTAAGCAGCACATTTTCTCTTCTGATTTGGTGTTGAAGAAGAAGCTTCGCAGGCCCTTCTTTTTTTCAATTTTTCTCAATTTGAACAGTTTAGCTTTTTTTCTAAACTTTTATTATTGTCTGATTGAGAAACTGAGGATATTTTGATGCGCTTGCCGTCTGCGTTGGCTGTTGAGAAAAAATCTGTTTTGGCACCTAGTTATTATGGCCTAAAACTGTTGTCATGTTCTGCAGTTTGGCATGCTAATTGAATATCTTTTTGAGAAATTTCCAAACATGGAAGTAGTCAGCGATCAAGCTATTGGAGATCTTGAGGTGAGTGAAAATCTGGTTTGGTAGTTATTAATTTGTTTACGTGGATAAGTATTTCTTTTTTGGTGTAACGACGTCCTTTGCATATATTAGCAAAACAATGCAAGTATCTAGTTGCTTGAGCCACTTTGAGCACTTTTCATGCCATAGAAACAAGACTGGTCTGTGATCTTTATCTCAGAGAACTGTTGTCCCACCTACTGTAAGGTCTTGGTATATCCATCTATGGCGATAAAGTTGTGAAAGTCTCATTGGCTAAGCATTGGTATACTGTTCTGGATAATGGAATACGTAACGATGGCATAATGCGTGGTTTCACTATGTTCTATGTGTTATTAACTTAGTGTGCAATACATGTGCTCAACTTCTTCTCAGAGACTAAAATTTCCGATCATCTCTTCTCATTTTGTTTTATGCTTTCTCCTTGTACAACTACGAGATGCCAAAACCCTAGTTTTAGAAGGGAATTCCACCTCATCTCTTCTCCATTTGCTTTATGCTTTCTCCTTATGCAACTATCAATTCAACGCCAATCAAAATTTCTGCTTAAAAGAAATCATTAAGTCCAACGAAAGTAGGATTATGAAGTTAACTTCAGTGCTTTGTTGTCAGGCATTCTATAAAGCGTCAAAACAAAGATTTGACAGTGATCCTGTATTCAAGGAGAGGGCACAACATGCGGTGGTCAGTCTCCAGGTGAATCACACAACTTTTGTCGCTTAAAAGACTTCTGTGAATCACACAACTTCTGTGGAGATGTGATTCACTAACTCTTAAGTTTCTTTTCTTTTCGACCAAATTCTGCTTAATAGTTTCTTCCATAGGGGTTTCAGTATGTCTCATGATGGAAAAACTTATGTTGCAGGGTGGGGAAGAGAGGTATCGGAAGGCATGGTCCAAAATCTGTGAAATCAGTCGACAAGGATATTTGAGAGTTTATGAACGCCTAGGAATTAGGTTAGAAGAGAAGGTACTTGATTGATATTTTCCTTAAACTATGGTTTTGTCAAAATATTCATACTTGTATTTCCATCTCACGTTTTTGCGTCATGGGGCCAGCTTATGATCATAGTATAGCATGCATGCTAGAAACAGCGCATTTTCTATTTGATAGGTACAACAAATAGAACGTTTTTGGTTGACGATTTTCACAAATCGCTTCTCGCTTATTTTATTTTGTTCAATGCAAATACATCCTCTCAGTCATTGTCCCTTTATGCTGGCTTATGTTTTTTTTTTGGTAAGTAATTATTAGTTTGTCCTTGTGTATAACCATTAGCAGTTGATGCTAGATTGAACATCTGGTCACAACTCCGTGACAGGAAAACATTGTTTTGTGATGCTGTACGTGATTACATTAAACTATTGGGCAGAAACCCTGACAAGACTAGACGGTGGACCAAGGTTTGGATATAGTATTTCTGTGCATTGAGGACACTGCCATAGCATATGCCTATTGTGTGGGAGGCTCATAAATGTTGTTTATCGTTGCTCATTCTGTGGAATATTAGATTCAAATGTATGACTTAATAGAACACAAGTATAAAATCAAATTGTTCTATACTAGTTCCACTGTTCCATTACATAGCCAGGAGGATTAACAGTAAAGAAATAGGTGATTGGTTTGAGGTGGTATTTGGTGTTTTAACTTTTAACCAATGATCCTTTATAGTTTTAAGGAATTTGGAAAATTAAGACCTCTTTGTATAAAATTCTTTTGGCAATTAAGAGACAACAATATGTTAAACATTCGTGAAGCAGTTGCGTCGTTTAAGGAGTGAGGACGTGTGCTCTTCTTTTAACCCCACTCAAACCTGCAACAAACCAAGAAGAGGAGGATTGCTACTTTTTTCACTGTATCGAGTTGAAAATGTGAGAAATGCATCTGTGCGTGTTTATACCAGACCGTTATTCAGCAATGGCTGAATTGGTTAATACAAAGTCAAAGTTGGGTGTTTGCTCAGTGACATGGACTCCGATATTGAGAAATTGTCGTGCTTCGTTTCTGATAGAGGTTTCAGTTTCGGGTGAAACAAAACAGAGCTCTATCATGACGCATACTTCTTTCTTTAATTAATATCCTTTTTATGGTGTATATATTTCTTGTTCTTGAATATGATTATCATTACTCGTGTACTTAGATCTTGGGAATTATGTTGCATGGGAGTGTAACATGGTTCCTTGATTTGACCTTAATGCAAGTCTTGGATATATTGTACTCATACAAATCAGTTTTTCTTAAGATAGATCCGGGATTCCCCTCTATCTGTAATTAGAGTGGCCTGTATCGACCATTTGGTCCTTTTTGGGCATAGGTTTGGTCATACTTTTGCCAGTTGAAGGTTCCCATTGAAGCCTTCCCTTTCATAATATATCCTATCAATAAAGTGTTACTTATTGAAAAATTTCACTTCCAATCGTTTTTTTTTCCCTTTCTCTCAGGGAGAAAGCTTTTACAACCCGTATATACCAGGAGTTTTGGAGGAGTTAAATCAAAAAGGGTTAATTGAAGAAAGTGAAGGGGCTAGGGTCATTAAAATTGAGGGAAAGAGTTATCCTTTTATTGTTGTGAAGAGTGATGGTGGTTTCAATTATGCATCAACTGACCTTACAGCTCTGTGGTAAGTGCTTTAAATTATGAGCTGATGATTTAATTATGTGCCCTTTTCTTTATTATTCACTGTGGTATTTATAACAGTTCATGTTTCCCCTTGCCATCTGACATACATTATCGATTCACTGTGGTATTTATAACAGTCCATGTTTCCCCTTGCCATCTAACTTGCATGTTATGCATCCCTCATTTTTCTACTTCCTCCAAATTGATAAATTATGCCCTCGAGTACTATTATGGTTCATGAATGAAGAGAGATCTGCTAGATGGGATAATATGTTCCAATTTCTACCTGTTAATAATTGACTGCTATTAGAATGTGCAATTTGAATATTGGAAATCCATTGCATGCATGCCTTTTGCTAGAGTGGTTTGGGTAAACCTTCTGCTCTTATTTTACAGGTATCGTCTTAATGAAGAAAAAGCTGAGTGGATGATATATGTTACTGATGTCGGCCAGCGAGAGCACTTTGAAATGTTGTTCACTGTAAGTATCAAATGTTTTGTCCTTTGCTTCATGACTTCGTGTGCTTTGTGGAGAGATGGGGTCAATGCACAACCATGATTCTGATGGCTTTCCTTTGTATTTCTCTTTGAGGCTGCAAAACGGGCGGGTTGGCTTCCACCTGGTGATAATAGCTATCCTAAAGCTAGCCATGTTGGCTTTGGTCTTGTTCTTGGAGAAGATGGGAAGCGATTCCGGACTCGCAGTACTGAAGTTGTTCGATTATTTGATTTACTTGATGAAGCTAAGAGTCGCTGCAAAGCAGCTCTTGTCGAACGAGGTATCATGTCTATGAACTATACATGGCGTAGCATCTCATCTTTTTGGTAGATCATCTATGAACTAATATGCATTCTCTCATTTTATTTCTCTAGGATTTTATGCTGCATCTTTCAATTGATGAAGCATTATGTTTAATTAATCTTACTTGGAGTTTTGGTAGGTAAAGGCGACGAGTGGACAGAGGAGGAGCTTGAGCAAACTGCTGAGGCCGTTGGTTATGGGGCTGTTAAGTAAGATCCCCTATACTTGTAAAAAACTTTTAACTTGGACATATTAAATTTATGGTGGTGGTTCTTGATTATGATATTTCATGTCACTTGTAATCTTTGCTAATGCTCAAGTAGCTCAATGTGGCTTGGAAAAGAGTAGGGAAGCACTCTTTCATCTCGCCTTCCCTCCCTCTTCTTTTTTTTGGGTTTGGGTTAGTAATTCATGATTCGCTTAGGTTGTCGGGGTTCTTATGGTCAAATTTCCCTGTTCATGTGGCTACGTAGGAAAGTATGTAATTTATGCTCACACTTTCGTGCAGATATCATTTTTGAAAAACAAGCAGTTGTTAGACGATAGCGTATTGCAGATGTAGTGCATTAAGAGGAAGAACTTTGTTTGTTATAATTTCTATCCTTATAAAGCAGAATCTATGTATAATTTTTTATCTGTTTCTAAGTGCGAAGCAATGGGATTCCTCTGTTGAAAAAACTTCAGCAAAAAAACTAGCTTGAGCTTAATTAGAAACTGGAGTTTTATTGTTGATGGATCTGGTATGGTGGTCTCCACTTTTGTATCCTGAAGTTAAGCTGAGCCCAGGCGTATTGGCTGGGTTGGATATGGTGATGTATAGTGAATAAAGTGACAATTGCATATCTTCTGAACTTTGAGTTTGTCTTGGCAGGTATGCTGACCTAAAGAACAACAGATTGACCAATTACACTTTTAATTTTGATCAGATGCTTAATGACAAGGTGTGTTTGCTGATTGCTGTTTCAGCTTCATGCATTACGAAGTTCTGTTAAAGGAACTATCTTTATTTTCTAATTTCTCGGATTTGGTTTGAGCTATTTAGACCAGCTGGTTAAGGCCATGTTGAGTTGTCATTATCATTCTTCTTTTTGTTTACTCCCTTGAATTGTTTATACGACTGCTTCCGTGACTCACTGACTCCATTACTTATTTGACTAAATTGTTCCATGAGCAGGGAAATACTGCTGTCTATTTGCTATATGCACATGCTAGAATCTGTTCTATCATCAGGAAATCTGGTAAAGACATGGAGGAACTGAAAAAGGTAAGATCTCTTCCATCTTGTGCATTTGTAGACTTTGGGATTCGTTTCTACCTGTCGGGATTTTTTAGTAGCCTTAAGTGTCTTTTTCTCCAAACTAAAAAAACTTGGGTTTAGCTGGTTTTTTGTAATTTTTTAATGCAGAATTCTACTGTAAACCAGATATTTTTGAGAATTGAGAAAGAAAAACAGGCCATAGCTGAAGTTTATACGTATATGTAAACAAATAACCTTCATTTCTTTTGGTTATAGATCTGTAATTATGCATGTGTATGTGGATATTGAGAAAGGTATTTATTCTCTTTAACTGTTGCCGTAGACAGCTGGCTAGTTCTGCATAAGCTCCTTGGATTTAATGTTTAGTTTACGATGCTCTCTCTTCTGAGTTTTGACTGGCTTTTCTTCACAAACAGTGTATGTTTGCAAAGTTCTAAGAAATTTTGAGACATGTGTACACCTAAACACACATCTAACACTTCTAACTCTAACACTTCCAACTCTCCTCTACGCTTCTAACACTTCTAACCCTCCTAACACTTCTTTCTATGATTTGGTAAGATACTTCGATACATGTGTACACCTTTTTGGTACTTTAACTGCCTTTCCTCTATGCTTTCACACTCTTCTAACTCTCTATCCCCACTTTCTTACATTTATATTACTTTGTTTCAGACTGGCACACTAGTTCTGGCCCATTCGGATGAGCGTGCATTAGGGCTTCATTTGCTCCAATTTGCCGAGGTAAGACTGTTGAGAGCATAACTGCCCCCTTTTACTGTCTCCATGCGCGACTGAGCTAAATTAGGTGGTAGCTCACAACTTATGCTCGTTGGCATGATGGATTTTAATATTCTTTGGACTTGTACCACGTTGCTCTTCTAGGCCACCCAAGTTTTGTCTATGCAGTCTAGAGGTTACTACACCTAATGTGAATTAGTTCTAAGATGTACATTTGCCTTTCCACTTGTCAGATTGTGGAGGAAGCTTGCACCAATCTGTTACCAAATGTTGTGTGTGAATACTTGTACAACTTGTCCGAAGACTTCACAAGATTTTATTCGAATTGTCAGGTATGAGATTTAGAACCAATGCTTCTCATTATTGGAATTAATATTGAGTTTTTATTTATGTCTTCTTAATTTTTTGTAATTATGTGATACTACAATTAGTTTGCCTGAGGTATGTTGCTGAAACTTAATTGGATAAGCCCAAACAGATATTGTTTCCAGTCACTGGTAGGCGGTAGCTTTTCTCTGTGGCTTAGAAACTAACTTCCCCACTAGCCTCGATGGTCATTTTGATAGTGGATGTGTAATTGGAAGAAAACATCGCGGCTACGCATTGTAGTTCTCGTAAATGCCAATGTTCGCATCACTGAATTATTAACGCGTGTAGGTACTTGTTGGATATCTGGAAATTTCAGTTCACTTCAGGATCTTCCATTATAGGCCTAATGATAGTAGCCATGACATCCACTGTTGCCTTACAGATTATACGACACCAAATCAAGGTTTAGCCTAGAACCAATCAGGATATCTTTATAAGTACTCTCTCTCTCTCTCTCTCTCTCTCTCTCACTCACACACACACACATCGTAGCAATGTTGTAGAACATTATTGCCTTCGTGCACGACAGTGTGTCTGCAATTTTTATATTATATTATTGAGTTGTAATTGACTATATTCTTGATGGTTTTCATCTTTATCCTCCCGGTTTGAAAATTGGGCAGGTTGTGGGGTCAGCGGAGGAGACGAGCAGACTCTTGTTGTGTGAAGCAACTGCAGTGGTCATGCGGAAATGCTTCCATCTACTTGGTATTCGGCCAGTCTACAAGATATGACATTCTCGGAGAAGATGCATCGCGTTTACTGTTGATGGATTTTGATAACTATGTTTGGGCACACAATTATAGATAATATACACAAATGTATTAGGCATTGGAGAAAGGATGTATCCTGTTTTGTTTCTCTAATGGACTCCCGGAGTCCCGTAGCTAGCTAAGGTGAAAAGATTGTGCCCATACAGTCAAGTTCCTTTCAGATATACGATGATGTAATTTCTCATTCAAATTATGCTGAAGGCTGATGCTTGTGTGGACATATTTTTTTTTTTTTTGGGTACATCGGGATAGCAAATAACAAATAACAAAGAACAAATACAAACCGAGAAACAGCAATGCAACGGTCAACCAAATCTACACTAGTAGAAAGATCTACATCCAACTTGCTTGTGTGGAGAACTTGTTCTTATCAAGTTGTTGATTTGAGTTGCGATCATCTGGTTGCATAAAGGAAACTTCTTTAGCCATGAAATGGGCACATTAACATAACTTTGAACGAAATATTTTCCCTGAAATGACATTCCATTTAGTTGCCACATGAAAAGGCTGCCATAAAAGTCTTGAAACTGAAATTGAAAACAAAATGTGCTACTCCAGATTGTGTTCAGGTCATTGAAGTTCATTCGAGATTAGCTGGAATGCTAAAGTTCTAACGGAACCAGATTTTCTGTTCCCAAATTTCCCTGTGCCTCAGTTGCAAGGGAATTTTGGAACAAAGGATCCCACACTAGTTCTAACATGTTTCGATGAACAAACTTGTGTGTATTGTAGCCCAACCCAAAAAAATTGAGTAAATTGATATTGATGCATGAAGAATGTGAGTAAAACTTGTTTGCGATCAATATGGAGGATAAATAAGTCAAGAATCGGGTTTAGATTCACAGGGAGTGAGGAATAATCATTGAAACTCAGGGGTGTTTCACTAAGGTAGCTTATTGTCTTTTCACGGCTTTTTATGTGATATTGTAAGAGAGTGACCGGCTTAGTTTTCGTAATAAACTTGTTTTTCAGGTTTTTTGAGTTAGTGGAATGAGGCCTCGGTATACGTTGATCCCTGTATCAATTTCTCTATCAATTTGTAAGATTAACACCTTACGTTAGCAGGCCGTTGCATACAGGATGGAATTGGATCGATACCCTTACCTTTTTGTCAGGAACTTCTACAACATGAAGCACCAAACACAAAATTGAACAAGGGATCAAACAATGAAGGTTTCCTCTGTCAAAAAAAAATACAAAATTTAAAAAATGGATGTTTATATTATCAACAAAAGGATAAATTGTAACATGAGGGAGCCAAATAAGGGAAAAGCCTCAACGGCCCGGCGACTGGGGCACCAAACACGAGGACTAAACTGTGAATCCATTGTCGCGAAACAAAATTTTTTTTTTTGAATCACAAATATACAATGTAAATTAGCCAAATAAGAGAGGCCTAAATGGGCCCAACAACGGTGATAATCGAACGGCGAGAGTTTCCATTATCACAAAGGAATATGAATTGCAACATTAAACCATGCAATTTCTAAGCCCTTTTAGGCATTAGAGAGGTTTTTCTGTACAGGAATGGAAGTCCCAAAACTACTCAAGTACAATGTACCTTTCCTACCTATTGAAGATACAAGGGATACCCTTGAACTCTTCTTTAATATAGCAGCCTTAGGACTGTATATCTGTTTATCTAACCCTCCTCCATAGCTCTTACTTGACTCCATCATTTTCCTTCTTTTGGGTCTCCCTCTCTTTGCAAGATCTTCAAGACTCTTCACACTTTCCAAAGATGCAAAAGTCTGAGATTTTCCTTGGTAAAACTTGGAAAGACCCCTCCTACACAAATAACATATGGTTAGAACTCTTCACTCCTTCAGTCTGTTAACTTGGGAAATTTGGGGGTGTGTTTGGAATTTGGATATTAAATTTGTGGGCAAAAAGTGAAATTTTGGGTTGTGTTTGGAATTTGGATATTAAATTTGTGGGAAAAAGTGCAGAGGAAAATGATACCAAGGAGGAAAGAAATGCAAAAGGCTGAATTTGTTTTCAACAACTTCACCTACTACTTTTCTTTCCCTTCCAAAAATTCTAAATTGAAGGAGATCCAGGCTCCTTACGACGCGCTTTCTTTTATTATTAATAACATACAAAAACCGCCAAACAACCTGTAGTTGAATTTTGCATTTGTGGACGGATCTTTATTTATAAAATTTTCCCTTCCAAAAATTCTCTATCTTTTTCTATGCGAAGTCACCAAAATAAGAAGATCACATCTAATCCGTTGTTAACTATTGTTTCTATCCTATATGCACACAAAAAAGTATACAAAAGGAAGACAGAAGAAAAAACACCTCTCTATTGCTTCACCTCTCTATCGCTTCCCTTATATCTATAAACGAATAAACTTTAAAAATTTGGCCATGACATTTTTTCTCCTTTTTAGGTTATGTAAGGCTAAGCCCACTATTTTTGTATAGGTTCACGATGAAGTGCTTTTTGGCTATAGCTTGATTTAAGTTTCATTTTTATGGGTTTCTTTCGGTGATTTATGTACCATTCTTTCGAGTGTTGTATAATCTAGTAGATCACTATGATAAGCAAGAATAGTTGCTCGTGTGGCTATTTTCATGAAAAGTCATGTTGGTTGGCTTCTCGATATCCTTTCTTGTTTGGGTTCTAAGCGGCAAATGAATGTCCATCCATAGGTGCCAACCTAGTTGGGATGTATGGTTTTGGTTGTGATGTCTGTGTCTTTTCCCTCTAATCATTGTAATTTTTCCCTTTTGCAGTGATTAATAAAATTTTGCTTATCAAAGAAAAAAAGGGGGTAGACCATAAAAGGTATACAAATGAAAAGAAGACAATGTAATTAATTTTTTCAATAGCTGGTTGTATGAAGATAATAAATAAAAGATGATCAAATTAACTTCTCTTGAAACGTACCCAGATTGTCTGATCGTGCAATGCTAAATGCTGCCCAGTTGAAGAGGGAACACTCATAGCTAATAGATTACATTTTTCCCTGTGAAAAAAAAAAAAATATGAGAATCAATTAGTACTCCGAAATCTGTAAAGCTAGAAAAAAAAAAATCATCTAATTGAGAGGGTATGAATGAAATAGACTGCCATCTAATGGAATAAAAGATAACAATAGAAGAAAAATGGTATTTATGGAGAGGATGTTTATGCTAGAGAGGATAAGAGGTAACATAATTCAAGGATTTAGTTTCCGTAAATTGTAAATTGTAGTAAGCGTTTAAAATTTAAAAAAAGATTGCTTCCATTACAGAGTGATTCCCTAAATTATTGGATGATTTTGAAATTTAAACTTTACTCATCAATTAGTCCTTATATAGATATGCTAAATGATGTGTATTTGAAATGAAAATAACTGATTGACTTCGTTTCTTATTTTACCTTGAGCGCTTTCCAAAATTATTCCTTTACAATACTCAGATTTATGAATTGTTACCTTTTTTCAAAAAGATTTTTTTTAGTTTGAAACCAAATAATAAAAGAAAATTAAAAATAAAATCATTGCCACTTGTCGCTCTCTCGTTCCTCCCCACGAAAAGTCATCCTGCAATAATATATAAGATAAGATAACGAAGTGCGTTTTTTTTTTTAATCCTTTATAAATCTTAACCTTTCATTTTTAATCTTACAGTTAAGAGAGTGTCTAGAGTTTCTATAAATATAAACCATCCGCTTTTGTTTCAAAAAATAGCTTAACGGTTGTAGGAGCGACACGTTGCATCAACTTTACAATGAGGAAATAAAAAGAGGATTCATAAATTGGGAATGTATTATGGAAAGTATGCTATTATTTTTTTTTTTTGTCATTCGTCATTTGCATAAAACCAATCTTTTTGTTTTTGTCATTCGTCCTTTACGAATCCGGGGGAGGCGCTGTGTGGTAGGTGTTGTGCGTCATGTTGTGCGGCAAAACTACGTCGTTTTGCTCATTTTCTTAGTATAACCAAGGGTCATGTTTGGAGAGTTAAGTGTGGGGTTTAATTTTTGGGTTCAATTTTAGGGGATTTAGGCTCTTTGGTGGAGGGTATAGTGGGTTTAGGCACTTGAATTTAGGCACTTTGGGTCTAGGCACTTCAGGTTTATGGTCTAGGCACTTTGGGTTTAGGCACGTCAGGTTTATGGTTTAGGCACTTTGGATTTAGACACTTTGTAATGGTTTTTTCTTCTTCCAAACAAGGCCCTTGGAAGCTTTAGAAGTGTGCACAAAAATCAAGCAAAATGACGTAGTTTTGGCGCACAACACCTACCACATAGCACCCACCTCGGATCCGTCATTTACATGGGAGAGGGGAGAATGAGACTCGATTCCGAGATGCAATGTGGGGCATCCAAGATACTCTACCGCATGAGCTAGCCACCACTTACTGAAAGTATGCTAATTAACTAGGCAAAGATTGAAAATTATGGACGTATGCTAGTTTTAATATCCCAAGATGTAATGTGGGGCATCGAAGATAGTTTACCGCATAAGTTAGCCACCACTTAAGGAAAGTATGCTAATTAACTAGGCAAAAATTAAAAATTATGGACGTATGCTAGTTTTAATATGGTGGTTTACTATATTGATTCAAAATCTAATTATATATATATAGAAAAATATGCCATTATCAAATTGAAATCTAATCAAGGCCAATCCTCACAATAGGAAATGCTTATTGTCGAGCAATGGCATGCACTAGTACTAGTATATAATAGATTGATTTGGGTAAAGGTAAATGGAGAGCACATTTAAAAATGAAATCCATAAGTAGGTGCCTAGGGCTAGGGTTGACCAACGGAAGCAAGAGAAACAATACCAGAAGAGATGGTGGGGAAGAGAAGAGCATGTATACCAGCCAGAAGATCGAAAACCAAGAGAGAGAAAAGAGAAGCCAAATTCTATGCCTGCCTCGTGACATCATCTTCCACATATTTTTTCTTCTTCCGTTCAAGTTTGTTCTGAGATTGAAGTGCGTGTGCAAGGCTTGGCATGCCATGATCACCGATCCCGGTTTCGGAAATCTACACTGGGAGAATGCTCATACAAGAGACCCTTCTATGGGAATTCTCATTTGCCATGTAGGTACAAAGAGGCTTGATCATCATCTCCATTTATCTTGCTTAGAATTAGGAGGTGGGGTCAAAACTTTGGTTACAAAACCGGACTTGGATACATCTTATCTTCAAGTGTCACCTTCGGTCAATGGGTTGGTTTGTCTTTCGAACTTATACGATGTCCATATTTGCAATCCAAAGACGAGAGACTTTGTTACCCTCCCTCCCCATCCCCGACTTTTACTTTTTGGGAGGCTAGGAGTTGGTTTTGGGTATAGTCCCTCAACCAAGGAATATAAAGTTGTTGCATCCATAGGTCCCTTAAATGAACACGAATGCAAGTGTGGAGTGATTGCATTGGGCTCTCGATCATGGAGAATTGTTACGCACAATATCCCATACCGGGTATTGACAAATCCAGTGGGTGTAGATGGTAGCATATATTGGATAGGTCTTCCGTTTGGTAACACTCCTACATTCACCATTGTTGCCTTCAATGTTGGGACTGAGGAATTTGTAATCATAGACCTGCCTCCTGGCATGTTAGATGATACTAATTATCTTCATGTGCGTTTGGCCCGGTTAATGGGGACTTTTTGTGTGGTCAATGGTAAGGAAACTGACATGAGGAACTTAGATTTAGAGATATGGATGCTGAAAGAGAATGATCAATGGATTGTAACACACAGAATTCTTTTGGATCCATTCGAGTTCGTGTTTACGTACTTCATCGATTTCCTGTGCATTTACAATGGAAAACTTGTGTTGAGGCCAATGGGCAACGACAAAGCATGGTTATCCTGTGATCTTGCAACAGGGGCTGTTGAAATTATTTTCAGTACCGACCGATTGAATTATCCTTCTACAGAAATCACAACAGCTTTTGAAGAAAGCTCAACTTCTTTGCCAGCAACGTACTTGTCGAAGAACGAACCACTAATGTAATCTTTAATTATGTTCTAGTTATGCAGTCCCGATCATGTAGTTGTCGGAATTTAACTTCAAACTCAAACTGTTAGTGTTTGTTTTTTTGCTGAGTCATATTATTATTATGTTTAGATTTTTCTTGTAACGGTTAGTATATGATATGGAGTTAGACTTGTGTTATTGCTATAAAATAATAACAAGATGGGGACCAAAGCAAAGGCTTCACGTCCTTTTTTTTCATTTATTGATGATCAGGTATTTGGATCAGCTGCGAAAACTTCGACTTTAATTAAGGATAGTCCACAGTTCAAAAAAAATGGGGGATAGTTCATACACAAAACTTTGCTCCGGTTTTAATTGGGCCTTCCATAAGTGGGCGATGGAATTTGGCCACAAAATTAGTTGAGGTGCACGTAAGTTAGTCAGGACACCATAGTTACCAAAAAATATGAAAAATTGTGTCATCTCGTTATTTCTCCTGCCAATAAAAAGCATCTTAATGTTTCAAGCATCCATATAATTGAAAAGGACACATGCCAAACAAACAAGAGTGTCTAGAATTAGTAAGGCCACTTAATTTAAAGGGCCATTCTTTCTTTGAAATGGGCATCTTTCCACCAACCTTGTTTGCAGGCATGGGGAATTTTCCCTTTCCAATAGTTGAAATCCCACAAAAGCCAATTGTTGTTGCAAATTTAATTGAGTTGGGACTCTGCAGTTAAAGCATCTCCAACCTAGAGCTTTAAATCCTATGTGGAATAGAAACGTAACTGTGTCATCTTCATTTGATCCAATTGTGATATCAAACGGAGTGTCAAATTCAATGTGGGTTTGACTCCTAAGCAATTGCTTCAAATTTGCCTTGTCATGCTAAATACATTTTTGGTATTTTGGAATTCAATAAGTAGGGCATTTTGTACTTTAATACTTTAGAATTTATATCAATATTGGAGATGGAGGTTTGTTGATGTCAAATTTGAAACTGCTAAAATACCACATAGAAGCCTTAATTTTTATTTTTTGAAGCCATGGCTTCGAGGCTTTCCCCTTATTTTATTTGTCAGCTATAGAATTGCAACCGTTACATTTTTGGAGAGGAGAATGCCTGGTTATTCACCCTCTCAAAATCATAGTATTATATATCTAATATTTAAAATCCTTCCTTTCATTGGATAAAAGATATATGGGTGCATAATTAGTGGATCTTTTATCTGTTAGTAACGAGCCTCGAAGTGATTGGGTAAACCTTCTGCTCTTGCTAGAGTGGTTGGGTAAACCTTCTGCTCTTATTTTACAGGTATCGTCTTAATGAAAAAAAAGCTGAGTGGATGATATATGTTACTGATGTCCGCCAGCGAGAGTACTTTGAAATGTTGTTCACTGTAAGTATCAAATGTTTTGCCCTTTGCTTCATGACTTCATGTGCTTTGTGGAGAGATGGGTTAACGCACAACCATGATTCTGAGGGTTTCCTTTGTATTTCTCTTTGAGGCTGCAAAACGGGCGGGTTGGCTTCCACCTGGTGATAATAGCTATCCTAAAGCTAGCCATGTTGGCTTTGGTCTTGTTCTTGGAGAAGATGGGAAGCGATTCCGGACTCGCAGTACTGAAGTTGTTCGATTAGTTGATTTACTTGATGAAGCTAAGAGTCGCTGCAAAGCAGCTCTTGTCGAACGAGGTATCATGTCTATGAACTATACATGGCGTAGCATCTCATTTTTGAAAAACAAGCAGTTGTTAAATAGCGTATTACAGATGTAGTGCATTAAGAGGAAGAACTTTCTTTGTTATAATTTGTATCCTTTTAAAGCAGAATCTATGGAGTTCAATTTTTTATCTGTTGCTAAGTGCGAAGCAATGGGATTCCTCTGTTCAAAAACTTCAGCAAAAAAACTAGCTTGAGCTTAATTAGAAACTGGAGTTTTATTGTTGATGGATCTGGTATGGTGGTCTCCACTTTCGTATCCTGAAGTTAAGCTGAGCCCAGGCGTATTGGCTGGGTTGGATATGGTGATGTATAGTGAATAAAGTGACAATTGCATATCTTCTGAACTTTGAGTTTGTCTTGGCAGGTATGCTGACCTAAAGAACAACAGATTGACCAATTACACTTTTAATTTTGATCAGATGCTTAATGACAAGGTGTGTTTGCTGATTGCTGTTTCAGCTTCATGCATTACGAAGTTCTGTTAAAGGAACTATCTTTATTTTCTAATTTCTCGGATTTGGTTTGAGCTATTTAGACCAGCTGGTAAAGGCCGTGTTGAGTTGTCATTATCATTCTTCTTTTTGTTTACTCCCTTGAATTGTTTATACGACTGCTTCCGTGACTCACTGACTCCATTACTTATTTGACTAAACTGTTCCATGAGCAGGGAAATACTGCTGTCTATTTGCTATATGCACATGCTAGAATCTGTTCTATCATCAGGAAATCTGGTAAAGACATGGAGGAACTGAAGAAGGTAAGATCTCTTCCATGACATGCAGGTGTGATCCCACGGTTGGAAGTGGTAGTAGCCAAATTGAGGCTTTGACACCATTAGCACTTTTTCTTGTAACGGTTAGTATATGATATGGAGTTAGACTTGTGTTATTGCTATAAAATAATAGGGGCCTTCAAAAAGATGGGGACCAAAGCAAAGGCTTCACGTCCTTTTTTTCATTTATTGATGATCAGGTATTTGGATCAGCTGCGAAAGCTTTGACTTTAATTAAGGATAGTCCGCAGTTAAAAAAAAATGGGGATAGTTCATACACAAAACTTTGCTCCGGTTTTAATTGGGCCTTCCATAAGTGGGCGATGGAATTTGGCCACAAAATTAGTTGAGGTGCACGTAAGTTAGTCAGGACACCATAGTTACCAAAAAGTATGAAAAATTGTGTCATCTCGTTATTTCTCCTGCCAATAAAAAGCATCTTCATGTTTCAAGCGTCCATATAATTGAAAAGGACACATGCCAAACAAACAAGAGTATCTAGAATTAGTAAGGCCACTTAATTTAAAGGGCCATTCTTTCTTTGAAATGGGCATCTTTCCACCAACCTTGTTTGCAGGCATGGGGAATTTTCCCTTTCCAATAGTTGAAATCCCACAAAAGCCAATTGTTGTTGCAAATTTAATTGAGTTGGGACTCTGCAGTTAAAGCATCTCCAGCCTTAATTTTTATTTTTTGAAGCCATGGCTTCGAGGCTTTCCCCTTATTTTATTTGTCAGCTATAGAATTGCAACCGTTACATTTTTGGAGAGGAGAATGCCTGGTTATTCACCCTCTCAAAATCATAGTATTATATATCTAATATTTAAATCCTTCCTTTCATTGGATAAAAGATATATGGGTGCATAATAAGTGGATCTTTTATCTGTTAGTAACGAGCCTCGAAGTGATTGGGTAAACCTTCTGCTCTTGCTAGAGTGGTTGGGTAAACCTTCTGCTCTTATTTTACAGGTATCGTCTTAATGAAGAAAAAGCTGAGTGGATGATATATGTTACTGATGTCGGCCAGCGAGAGTACTTAGAAATGTTGTTCACTGTAAGTATCAAAGTTTTGTCCTTTGCTTCATGACTTCATGTGCTTTGTGGAGAGATGGGTTAACGCACAACCATGATTCTGATGGCTTTCCTTTGTATTTCTCTTTGAGGCTGCAAAACGGGCGGGTTGGCTTCCACCTGGTGATAATAGCTATCCTAAAGCTAGCCATGTTGGCTTTGGTCTTGTTCTTGGAGAAGATGGGAAGCGATTCCGGACTCGCAGTACTGAAGTTGTTCAATTAGTTGATTTACTTGATGAAGCTAAGAGTCGCTGCAAAGCAGCTCTTGTCGAACGAGGTATCATGTCTATGAACTATACATGGTGTAGCATCTCATCTTTTTGGTAGATCATCTATGAACCATTGTATGCAACAGATTTTGTACAAAGATTACAATCACATTTAACACTAAAGGGATGATTTAACATATGCATTATCTCATTTTATTTCTCTAGGATTTTATGCTGCATCTTTCAATTGATGAAGCATTATGTTTAGCTAATCTTACTTGAAATCTGGAGTTTTGGTAGGTAAAGGTGACGAGTGGACAGAGGAGGAGCTTGAGCAAACTGGTGAGGCCGTTGGTTATGGGGCTGTTAAGTAAGATCCCCCATACTTGTAAAAAACTTTAAACTTGGCCATGTTAACTTTATGGTGGTTGTTCTTGATGATGATATTTCATGTTACTTGTAATCTTTGCTACTGCTCATGTAGTTAAATGTGGCTTGGAAAAGAGTAGGGAAGCACTCTTTCACCTCGCCTTCCCTCCCTCCCTCTTTCTTTCTTTTTTTGGTTTTGGTTTGTAATTCATGATTGGCATAGGTTGTCGGGGTCTTATGGTTAAATTTCCTTGTTCATGCAGCTACATAGGAAACTATGTAATTTATGCTCACACTTTTGTGCAGATATCATTTTTTAAAAACAAGCAGTTGTTAAATAGCGTACTACAGATGTAGTGCATTAAGAGGAAGAACTTTCTTTGTTATAATTTGTATCCTTTTAAAGCAGAATCTATGGAGTTCAATTTTTTATCTGTTGCTAAGTGCGAAGCAATGGGATTCCTCTGTTCAAAAACTTCAGCAAAAAAACTAGCTTGAGCTTAATTAGAAACTGGAGTTTTATTGTTGATGGATCTGGTATGGTGGTCTCTACTTTCGTATCCTGAAGTTAAGCTGAGCCCAGGCGTATTGGCTGGGTTGGATATGGTGATGTATAGTGAATAAAGTGACAATTGCATATCTTCTGAACTTTGAGTTTGTCTTGGCAGGTATGCTGACCTAAAGAACAACAGATTGACCAATTACACTTTTAATTTTGATCAGATGCTTAATGACAAGGTGTGTTTGCTGATTGCTGTTTCAGCTTCATGCATTACGAAGTTCTGTTAAAGGAACTATCTTTATTTTCTAATTTCTCGGATTTGGTTTGAGCTATTTAGACCAGCTGGTTAAGGCCGTGTTGAGTTGTCATTATCATTCTTCTTTTTGTTTTACTCCCTTGAATTATTTATACGACTGCTTCCGTGACTCCATTACTTATTTGACTAAACTGTTCCATGAGCAGGGAAATACTGCTGTCTATTTGCTGTATGCACATGCTAGAATCTGTTCTATCATCAGGAAATCTGGTAAAGACATGGAGGAACTGAAAAGGGTAAGAATTAAGATCTCTTCCATCTTGTGCATTTGTAGACTTTGGGATTCGTTTCTACCTGACAGGATTTTTAGTAGCCTTAAGAACTCAAAAAGCTTGGGTTTAGCTGGTTTTTTGTAATTTTTTAATGCAGAATTCAACTGTAAACCAGATATTTTTGAGAATTGAGAAAGAAAAACAGGCCATAGCTGATGTTTATACGTATATGTAAACAAATAACCTTCATTTCTTTTGGTTACAGATCTGTAATTATGCATGTGTATGTGCATATTGAGAAAGGTATTTATTCTCTTTAACTGTTACCCTAGACACCTGGCTAGTTCTGTATAAGCTCCTTGGTTTTGATGTTTAGTTTACCATGCTCTCTCTTCTGAGTTTTGACTGGCTATTCTTCACAATCACGAACAGTTTTGCAAAGTTGTAAGAAATTTTGAGACACGTGTACGCCTAGCACACAACTAACACTTCCAACACTTCTAACTCTTAGCTCTAACACTTCCAACTCTCCTCTACGCTTCTAACACTTCTAACCCTTCTAACACTTCTTTCTATGATTTGGTAAGATACTTAGATACATGTGTACACCTTTTTGGTATTTTAACTGCCTCTCCTCTACGCTTTCACAGTCTTCTAACTCTCTATCCCCAGTTTCTTACAAATATATTATTTTATTTCAGACTGGCACACTAGTTCTGGCCCATTCGGACGAGCGTGCATTAGGGCTTCATTTGCTCCAATTTGCCGAGGTAAGACTGTGTTGAAAACATAACTGCCCCGTTCTACTGTCTCCACGCGCGACTGAGCTAAATTAGGTGGTAGCTCACAACTTATGCTCGTTGGCATGATGGATTTTAATATTCTTTGGACTTGTACCACGTTGCTCTTCTAGGCCACCCAAGTTTGGTCTATGCAGTCTAGAGGTTACTACACCCAATGTGAATTAGTTCTAAGATGTACATTTGCCTTTTCACTTGTCAGATCGTGGAGGATGCTTGCACCAATCTGTTACCAAATGTTTTGTGTGAATTCTTGTACAACTTGTCCGAAGACTTCACAAGATTTTATTCTAATTGTCAGGTATGAGATTAAGAACCAATTCTTCTCATTATTGGAATTAATATTGAGTTTTTATTTATGTCTTCTTAATTTTATGTAATTATGTGATACTAAAATTAGTTTGCCTGAGGTATGTTGCTAAAATTTAATTGGATAAGCCCAAACAGATAGTGTTTCCAGTCACTCGTAGCTTTTCTGTGGCTTACAAACTAACTTGCCCACTAACCTCGATGGTCATTTTGATAGTGAAATGTGTAATTGGAGGAAAACATCACGGCTACGCATTGTAGTACTCGTAAATGTCAATGTTCGCATTACTGAATTATTACTGCGTGTAGGTACTTGCTGGATATCTGGAAATTTCAGTTCACTTCAGGATCTTCCATTATAGGCCTAATGGTAGAAGCCATGACATCCAAATTTTGTGACACCAAATCAAGATTTAGCCTATTAGGCATAGAATTCGTTTAAGCCTAGAACCAATCAGGATATCTTTATAAGTACTCTCTCTCTTTCTCTCTCTCTCTCTCTCTCTCTCCCACACACACACACACACACACACATCGTAGCAATGTTGTAGAACATTATTGCCTTTGTGCACGACAGTGCGTCTGCAATTTATATATTTTGCTTGGGCTATATAAATATATAGCCGGTGGGATGGATGGAAAGATGCATACTATTGAGTTGTAATTGACTATATTCTTGATGGTTATCATCCTTATGGTCACGGTTTGAAAATTGGGCAGGTTGTGGGGTCAGCGGAGGAGACGAGCAGACTCTTGTTGTGTGAAGCGACTGCAGTGGTCATGCGGAAATGCTTCCATCTACTTGGTATTCGGCCAGTCTACAAGCAGTGAATGCGTTTACTGTTGATGGATTTTGATAACTATGTTTGGGCACACAATTATAGATGATATACACAAATGTATCAGGCATTGGAGAAAGGATGTATCCTGTTTTGTTTCTCTAATGGACTCCCGGAGTCCCGTAGCTAGCTAAGGTGTGAAAAGATTGTGCCCATACAGTCAAGTTCCTTTCAGATATACGATGATGTAATTTCTCATTCAAATTATGCTGAAGGCTGATGCTTGTGTGGACAACTTTTTTTTTTTTTTTTTTTTTTTTGGGTACATCGGGAAACAAATTTTTTTTTTTGTGAATAGATATCTATACAGTCAACTTTTTTTTGTGAATCCATTGTCGTGGAACAAATTTTTTTTTTTGAATCACAAATATACAATGTAAAGTAGCCAAATAAGACAGGCCTAAATCGGTCCAACAAACAGCGATAATCGAACAACGGGAGTTTCCATTATCACAAAGGAATATGAATTGCAACATAAACCATGCAATTTCTAAGCCCTTTTAGGCATTAGAGAGGTTCTTCTGTACAGGAATGGAAGTCCCAAAACTACTCAAGTACAATGTACCTTTCCTACCTATTGAAGATACAAGGGATACCCTTGAACTCTTCTTTAATATAGCAGCCTTAGGACCGTATATCTGTTTATCTAACCCTCCTCCATAGCTCTTACTTGACTCCATCATTTTCCTTCTTTTGGGTCTCCCTCTCTTTGCAAGATCTTCAAGGCTCTTCACACTTTCCAAAGATGCAAAAGTCTGAGATTTTCCTTGGTAAAACTTGGAAAGACCCCTCCTACACAAATAACATATGGTTAGAACTCTTCACTCCTTCAGTCTGTTAACTTGGGAAATTTTGGGTTGTGTTTGGAATTTGGATATTAAATTTGTGGGCAAAAAGTGAAATTTTGGGTTGTGTTTGGAATTTGGATATTAAATTTGTGGAAAAAAGTGCAGAGGAAAATGATACCAAGGAGGAAAGAAATGCAAAAGGCTGAATTTGTTTTCGACAACTTCACCTACTACTTTTCTTTCCCTTCCAAAAATTCTAAATTGAAGGAGATCCAGGCTCCTTACGACGCGCTTTCTTTTATTATTAGTAATAAGATACAAAAACCGCCAAACAACCTGTAGTTGAATTTTGCATTTGTGGACGGATCTTTATTTATAAAATTTTGGCATTAACAAAAATAATTTTAGGCTTTTAGCATTATCATTTTCCAAGAAGTATTAAAGAAAAATTACTGGCCCTATGGTTTTTTGACTTCTTTGATTCCTTTTTTCCTTTAGGAAAAATTCAAGATCCAAACTCATGAATTCAAGATCCAAACATGAACACCCGCGCGCGCGCGAATGTATGTATAAATAGACCTAAATTATCACTCACTTGATTGGGAGTTGGGCCATGAGCTCAGATAATTGATACAAAGGACCATCATAAGAAGTGGATGAAGAAGATGAAGATGATGTTGAACTTGAGGTTGCATCCTCCATCATATCAGATGAAGAAGAAGAAGATGCCATAGAATCATTTGAACCTTCAAAAGAAGACTCAGTGGAATGATCAGAGTCACAAAACCCACTGTCACCTTCCATAATCACCCATTGATCTTTAAGGTCATTATGCTTCTCCATGGCTTTTTCTTGACAAATTTCCTCTGCTCCACTCATTGTCATGTTCACAAATCCAAAAGACAAGAACAAGGAAGAAAGAACTAGGATGGTTCCAGGAGGCCTACTTGAAGGGGAGCATATACATATATAAGTATGTATGTATATGTCAACTTGAAGCGAAAAAGAGAAATGGTATTGTATTGATCAAAGTTGGTGGTGAATTTATTTAGTGTTTTGGGGTACAGGGTGGTGAATTTATTTATGGTTTTGTTTATGGCTAAAAATGAAGCAATGGAGGGAGATGACTAGACCATGAGTTATTCTAATCTTCTTTGTCTGTATGGTGCTTTGCCCTTGGATTTGTCACTTTCATAGATTTTTTTGCTTGATGTTGAAATCCTAGCTTTCCCACTCTACAAGGAAATTGGATAAGATTTGATACTTTGGTAATATCCTTATCCTAGTCATCACCTTTTCAATTTAGGGCAACAGGGGTCACAATCTACTGGAACCTTGCCCCATAAGGCCATGACAGGTATGTGGAGAAAATTATTAATTATTTGCTCCTGAAGCACGGCGCGTAGCACCCACCCCGGATCCTCCTGGGGCGTGGCGGTGCTTCAGAACCTCCCAACAACCTCTCGGCAGATATGAGGTATATACATGTAGGGATGGCAATGGGGCGGGGTGATTTTTTTTGCCATACCCGACCCGACCCGAAAATTATTACATAAACCCAACCCCGACCCGACTCCGACCGGGTATTTTTTGGGTACCCCCGTTTCAGCCCCGATCGGGGGACGAGTTTACCCGCCCCGCTTCGTAAGAAATTTTAAAAATTTGTTAATCTAAAAGCAAAATAAAAGAAAAGACATATAAATAAAGTGATATTTTAGTGTAATGGTTAAAAGGTAAGAATGAAAGTTTTTTAGTAGAATGATAATAAAATTAGGGAAAAAATATAATATCTTTAGTATAATGATAATTGGATTAAAATACAAGTATAATTTTATATGTAAATATATTTCGGGGCGGGTTCGGGGTGGGTAACGGGGCGGGGTAATGTAAACCCGACCCCGGACGAGTTTTTCTAATTTTCTCCCATACCCGCCCCGGTACCCGAAAATTCGACAAAAAACCCGCCCTAATCGGGTGGGGCAGGGCGGGGCATTTTGCCATTCCTATATACATGTACTTTTGAGGTGTTAAAAGGATATAAATGATGAAGTTAACAGTTTAAGCTTTTAGATGAGTTGGTGGTTAACAATTTAATAATGTATCAAACCTCACCCCAAAATACTTGCGTTCTACATAACCCTCACCATTAATTACCTGATAATTAAATATTTGCACATGTTTAACTCGCTTATGGAGGAGAGTTTAGCTACGAGTGAAGAGGCGTGTTAAGGATATAAGTAATCATGAAGTTACCCTTCGCTCTAATAACTTACCGTGGTTAATAATCTAATACCACCATTTTTTTTTTATATTAAAGAGATCTGCAGACAGGATTAGAATATGTACAGAGAACGTATTTTTGGTGCTTGAGTTCAATAAAAATTGAAGTGATCACATTCTCGTGTGCTATTCAATCCACCGAACAAGGGAATAGCAATAAGATTGTGTTTCAAACGCAGAAAGAGAAAGAGTCGTGATGTAAGACCTAGTTCATTTTTACTTGACGTTATTTTTTAAGAGTTTAAATTATTTTCACCACCGATGGAAACAAAAGTTTCCTCCAAATCGACTACATTGCGTCACATGTCCATATTCTACTTTTTGGGACCACTGTTTGGACACATGATGCAATGCAATCGATTTGGAGGAAACTTTTGTTTTCACCCTCGGTGGTTAATTTAAAGGGCCAATCTTTGTTGAAATGGGCATCTTTCCACCAAACTTGTTTGCAGGCTTAAATTCAAAAAAATTTGAGTTTTGACCATAATTTGAGTTTGCAGGCAAATAATCCACCTATTTTGGCTTTATTCAAAAAAATTTGAGTTTTGACCATAATTTTATACTTTTCAGAATCGTCTCGTCGAGAGGAATCCAGAAACCACAAAATCTTGATGCAAAACTAACGAATGCGAAAAAAAATTGAATAAGGACAAAAGTGGTTTTTTAAAAAACCACTTTTTGGTTTTTTTGCCAAAGGAGGCCTTAGACTATGCAGTTACCTGTCAACCACTAGATTTGTGAAGAGGAGAATGCTTGTAGGAGAATTTTTTTATTGAAAAAATAATTGAGCTGACAATTATCTTTCTGTGACATTATTAAATTCTACTAGTTAAACATACTCCCTCCGTCCCTTTTGAAGTGATCCACTTGGGAAACGTGTATTTTTACGGACGTTTAAAAATGTACTTTCACATATCGTTTTTAATTTTTTTTTGCACCAAATTATAGTACTCAATGAGCACTTTAATTTGGTATAAAACAAATTTAAAACTTATATAGAGAAATATGTTTTTTAGGGGATTGAAATTGCACGTATTCCTGTATAGATCACTTAAAAAGGGACGAAGGGAGTATATTTGAACAAGTTAATTCTTCAAAAGAATAAGATGCATGTCTTATATAATAGATTTTGCTATTGTGATTATGTTTTAGATTGTTTTTTTATGGTTTAAATGATAGGCTTTTTCCTATAAAATAATGGGGACCTTCAAAAAGATGGGGACCAAAGCAAAGGCTTCACGTCCTTTTTTTTTCATTTATTGACAATCAGGTATCCAGATCAGCTGCGAAAGCTTCGACTTTAATTGGGGATAGTCCGCGGTTCAAAATAAATGAGGGATAATCCATACACAAAACTTTGCTCCGGCTTTAATTGGTCTCCATTAGTGGGCGATAGAATTTGGCTCTAAAATCAGCTGAGGTGCACGTAAGATAGTCAGGACACCAGAGATTAAAAAAAAAAAAAAATTCTATCATCTCGTTATCTCTCCTGCCAATAAAAAGCATCTTAATGTTTCAAGCGTCCACATAATTGAAAAGGTCACATGCCAAACAAGCAAGAGTACTAATTTAAAGGGCCATTCTTTCTTTGAAATAACCACCTTTCCACCAACCTTGTTTGCTGGCATGGGGAATTTTTCTCGTCCAATAGTTGAAATCCCACAAAAGCCAATTGTTGTTTCAAAGTTATTGAGTTGGGACTCTGCAGTTAAAGCATCTCTAACCTAGAGCTTTAAATCCAATAGAAACGATAACTGTGGCATCTTCAATGGAGCATCAATTTCAATGTGGATTTGACTCCAAAGCATTTGCTTCAAATTTGACTAGTCATGCAAATTATATTTTTGGCATTTTGGAATTCAAAAAGTAGGGCATTTTGTACTTTATTACTTAGAATTTACATCAATATTGGAGATGGAGGTTTGTTGATGTCAAATTAGAAAATGCTAAAATACCACATAAAAGCCTTCAAAAAAAAAAAAAAAAAATGAAGCCATGGCTTGAAGGCTTTCTCCTTATTTTATTGGTCAGCTATAGAATTGCAACCATTAGATTTTTGGAGAGGAGAATGCCTGGTTATTCACCCTCTCAAAATCATATTATATACAGTATCTAACATTTAAAATCCTTCCTTTCATTGGATAAAAGATATATGGGTGCATAATTAGTGGATCTTTATCTATCAGTAACGAGCCTCGAAGTGATTTTGTGTTATAGTTTTTGAAGAAGAGACAAAACCATTTTCAATTGGAGAAGAACGCATTCCCAATGTAAGAGAGGGGGATAAGAGGTAACCCGGATTAGCTTATCTAGACTCATCTATATCTGGGGTATGTTATAGTCATCAAGCCCATATTGCTTATCCAGGAACAATACGTGAGACCCTGTCGGGGTCGTCTTAGCTTATCCCACCCCACCCCATGTCATCACCATATTCGGGTATGGGGAATTACCGACGGAGCAAAGAATTTCACTACGCAGGGGTGAATTTTTTTTCGAAAGTACTTTGCAAGGGCGAGCCTATATAATGCATAGGGAAAAAAAAATTATAGCATAATACTAGAGGTTTTTTTATTTCCTTGTAGGGGCGACCACCCTCCCAGTCCTTTTTGTGTTCTTATAACAACAATTATACAAGGGCAGATAAGTAATTCTTCACATTATTTCTTTATCCACCCATATTAACTACCAATTACAAACACCTTCACTAATGCACTTCTACCCAATCCCTCTTGTACCTTATCCATCTCTTATCCCCTCTCATTCTTATTTATCCAAAACTTTATTCGGCTGCCAAACAAGGCTTAACAAGATGAAGAGAAAATTTTCAAGTAACCATCAGCCAAAAGTTTACCAATTCTAGCATTACATTTAACTGATTTAAAGGGTCAAAGGTCTTGAAGTGAGAGAATGTTGAGTTAACCTTTTCCCCATAAATTATGGCAAAAGGTTCCTGAAAACAGGGAATGAGGATAAGGAGGTTGACTAGGGTACAGGTAACATGAAAATGAAAGATATATGATGATAATATTGTCAACCTCATCTTATCTTTTTGTAGACTGTAGTTATGGCCGGCCATTCATTCTTATCCATTTGTCTATTGGCCTAGAGGTTGGACATGTCTATTCTGAAGAGTTTAATGCCACAATTTCCAGAACCAAATGATAATATATATTTTTTTTAAACTAGGTATCAGCTTATATGCATTTCGATTAATTTTGGGTGACTAACATTGTTTACTAAGCTCTATAACTCTGCAAGATTTAATAGCACCTGAGAGATTTCAAACCTGAATCCTTAGAAGAAAGCAAACTCCTGAATCCCAACCAGCTGGTTACCAAAATGGACTTAGGAATGGCAATGGGGCGGGGCGGGGTGGGTTTTTGGCATACTCGACCCCGACCCAACCTAAACGGGTTTTTTTTGGGTACCCCATTCCCGCCCCGATCGGGAGACGGGTTTACCTACCCCGCCTCACTTCGTAAGAAATTTTAAAAATTTGTTAATCTAAAAGCAAAATAAAAGTAAATACCTATAAAAAAAGTGATATTTTAGTGTAATAGTTAAAATTTTAAGGTAAAAATGAAAGTTTTTTTTAGTAGAATGATAATAAAATTAACGTAAAAATATAATATCTTTAGTATATGATAATTAGATTAAAATAAAAGTATAATTATATATATAAATATATTTCGGGGCAGGTTCGGGGCTGGGTAATATAAACCCGACCCTGGTCCGAACCCGGCCGTTTTTTTTTATTATATAGTTTTCCCTGTACCCGCCCCGGTACCCGAAAATTTGATAAAAAAAACCCGCCCTAATTGGGACGGGGCGGGGCGGGCCTAGCGAGGCATTTTGCCACCCTAAAAATAATACACATGAAATACCCACAAATTAAGCTCTGTTGGTGGTTTTGAAAATGCAAAAGACTCTCCTAAATATGGCTTAAAGTGTCGAGTCAACCGAATCAGTCTTCAGCCCTCTTTCTTTTTTCACAACAGAGAAGATGCTTCAAAACGAGCAAAATTTTCAATCGTCCTTGTAGTTTACTTCAAGTCTCGATTTCATCCCTTTAGTTTCAATTGCTTATGATTAGCCCTTATAGTTTCCAATTTGTACGGATTTGGTCAAATTGATTTTTTTCCTTTTTTTTTTTTGGGTGGGATGCGCCAGGCCGAGGCAATAGTGCAACGCCAAAGCGATGCTCGAGAGACCCCAATAGCAAGCTACTATGATGGGTCTCTCCCTCTAAAAAAATTAATTCAATATCATGTGAGCAGATGACCCACGTATCAGATATCTGATAAGAACAGATACTACAATTGATCTTAGCCAAAAGGCCCGCGTATCATACACTTAAACTTGATTAGGTCAAATTGATAACGACCGTCGGTGATACAAGAGACGGATACGTACATGCCATAGTCCCGTGCCTATTAATTAAGCCAAATGGAAAGCAAAAAGGGCATTCCAGAGAGCCATTTCGCCCACTATCTTAGTTCTTTTTGTTAAGTAGTAGTAGTATTTAGAGTTTACTAGGCCACATGCTTCTTCTTAGTTACTATAGGTTCTCGGATTTGGCTAGCTGTTTGTTTCTGCGCCTGCATCATACCCTTGACAATAGTAGTCTTTAACTCCAAGATTTAACTTTTTGAAGGTAAATTACGACAAATAAACATCTACTCCTATATAAGCATATGGAGACAGTTATAAATGCAGAACAAGGTTTCAAAGCAACCTTAATGGAACAACCCTAGACGCAGTGGAGCTAATCAACAAGGGATTTAACCAAACTACCCTCACCGAGCACTGGTGGAAGACTAGAGTTCTTCCACACAGGACGGGCTCAACTCTAAAGCATGTTCATAGACAAGCCAATCAATATGTGAATCATTTGGTTAGAACGAGCGCCGAGCAGGAAGAGGAGCCTGTGGTGTGTGAGGAGTCTCAATGCTCTATGAGACTCTTTGTTCTAGAGGATGGCATTAGGTGTTGGCCAAGTAGGATTTTACATGAAATATTATTCGAAAAACCAATGTTCCTCTTATGTTTTGCATCTCTGAGAAGTAATAGGTCAAGTTACAACATTTGCTTCATTTTCCAGCTATAAGCTTTAGGGAATCTCAATAGTGAATTGTCAAGTGATACATATAAGGGGAAAACATGTTACGCTTAAAACATCTTTTTCCAAGACAGATTATCTGGGAAAATTCACAGGAGGTTCCAAGCTACCAACCAAAATCCCAAGATCAATGTCCTTATCCTCGAACTTCTTGATGAATGGGTGATTCTGAATGCATGAAAGAGAATCGATAGTCAAGTTACTGAAATATGAAACATAAATTTAGTAGTCCACCAGATATTCTTAAATAATGCACTTACCAGAAGATCTAGAGCTGGCAATCTATCTTGAGGGTCCTTTTGGATGCTGCAAGAGCATAAAAGACTGCAGTCAGGGAGTGTGATTTTACACCATGTGTACAAGTAAAAATTCATCAAAATGTTCCGGGAAAATATAGACTGAACCTATCACTAGTGTCAAAGGATTTTTCGCGGTTAAGTTAATTTCCATCGAAATGAAAGCCTAATGTCCTGATTACTGCGAATGAGCATTATTAAGCAGCACGAATCCCATCTGCAAGAAAACGCGCGTTCATGTTTTTCCAAATTCAAAACTGATGGTTACCCAAGAATAACTTTACAAAATTGACTTGTTAAGGTTCTAAAGGAAAACGCCTAGAAAAATTTCATTTTATCGCATTTACACTCAAGATCATCCAATCAACAAGAGAGGGAATTCAAGAAAAAAGCCCCGTAGCTATTCAGTAGAATTGATTGACCATAGTTCATAGAAGTTCTAAATTAAAAGGCCATTGAACTACCAAGTTGCTCCCCATGGCCAAATTATACCCGTAATCCTAACCACCTGTTCTCATCTCCAAGTTTGGGACTTATGACCTATGTTGACCATCTCTAGTTGGGATTCAGCAGATTTGACACTTCGATGTAGGGTTAGACATCGATCCTTAGTTGCACAATGTGGGAGCGGGAGAGGAAACAGGAGTGGAGAGGGGGAGCGGGGAAATATAGAAGCTCCTAAGGTTGGGAGCGTGGAAGGATTGTGTACATATGTTGCTAAATTGATATAGTGAAGAATATAAATTTTAAAACTACAATCACTTAAAGGAGTAAATATATAGGCCAAGTTCACCTTAATGTGAGAAATATGCTAGTGGTAAAATTTATGGTTTTCTTTTTAAGATATTACGACATGGGCTATATATATGAGTTAAATCGAAGACCTATTTATAAAGTTAAGTAATAAATTCCTGTTTTTCTATATAAGGATCGTACAAAAGCTCCCAACTTCGTAACGAGCGAGCTCCCATCTCAAAGGGAGCGGGCTCCTATCAAGCTCCTAAGTCGGGAGATCCCTGCTACTAAGCTTCAGTAATTTTTTGGGCACCCATTTCGCTTGATATACGCGGTAGAAGACACTAACCTACACCACTACACAAATCCAACGCCCAAGTTTGTCTGACAAGCAGCTTTGGTATGGAAAACAATGTGATACTGGTTCTTAAACTGTTGCCACTTGGAACTACCTGAGAAAGTTCCATATGTGAACGAATGTTACGCGAGACAGTGTGGAAAACAAGCATTTTGACAAGAACCACTATGCATGAGAACTCATCATTCTAACACACTATAAGACGGCTGGTTTCGGTAACCACCTGAAACAAGAATTAAGGCATACCCAAGCGCAACTGCTAGAAGATGTAAACATAGGTTATATCTGGAGTACAAGACAATGACAACATTATGGTCCTTACCAGGAGGATACAAATGAGCAGAACTCTGGGGAGAACTGATCTGCCGGAGCAGAAGGTGGTGGGCTTCCCACAATGGCCTCCAAAAGTTCATAAAAGCTTGGCCAAGCTTGCTGTTCTTCAGTTTGGATGTAAGGAAAACGTCCTATAGCACACTCCATAATTACCATGCCCAAACTCCAGATATCACTCTTGTAGTCATAAGTGCTTCCACTAATTCTCTCAGGCTGAAAAAAGGTACAGAAAGATGTCACTCATCACAATCCTGAAATTCTGCTCTGCATACTGGTTTGTATGAATTGCTTAGAAAACAAAAATACTCTTAAACTACAGGCAAGATAAAAAGACCACCGCCAAATAACAACACTAATAGAGTTCTGCAGCAATATAAGGACGAAAGGACTATAGCTCCACTCACCGCCATGTAATTGTAAGTACCAACAAACGTGTCCCGTTGACCCATTGAACTGGCCAGCATTGCACTCACACCAAAATCTGTAATCTTCACTTCCCCTTTATGGTTAACCAGCAGGTTGGATGGTTTGATGTCCCTGTGAATTACATGTCTTTCATTGTGTAAATATACAAGGCCCCGTAAAACCTGGAATGGAATACAACGTATATTGTGATGATATGGTCGATTTCTTCAACTGTTAAGATAAACAACTAAAATCTTAGCTTTCAATGGAACAAGGATAAAACCCCAACCTGCTTACAAACAACTGCAAGGTATGGCTCAAGGATTGTTTTAACTTGTCGTATTATATCTGCCAAAGACCCGCGATCCATGTATTCTAACACAAGAGAAATAACTCCGTTGTGATAGAAAGAATGATAGCAAACGACAACATTGGGGCATTGTGATCCTTGATTTATTTTCAGCTCCTGGACAATTTGTTTACGTATTTCCTCTTGTATGGTCATCTGAATAACCTGCAACATACGCCCAATGAAGCTCCATGTTATGTAAATAATGAATATATCTGCTTGGTCATCTGACATTTTGTCCCAGTGGGTGTGTAACCAAAGTACCAACCACAACATAGAAGATTCATCATGGTTCATGGTTTGAACTTTGAACGCATGTTTACCAAAAGCGAATTAAGGCTAAGCTCAGGTTCTCAGTATACAATCTAACATATAAAGCAGATACTGAAGCCAGTGTTCTTAATTACTACTCAAATATACACTATGTACTGTATAACTTTCCAATTCATAATGTAAATGCAATCAACAGATACTGAATGCCATGGTAAGTTTACACAGAAACATTATCTGAATTCTGAAGCATAATTAATGACTGCATCACTGCATAGATTAGCCTCTTCCTATATGTCCCCTACTAATACAGAACAGGAAAAAAGCATTGTGAACAATCTACAGATCCAAAGTTGAAATCGTTGCTTTTACAAATACCTTCAAGGCAAATAAAGTTCCAACCCATTTATGACGGACAAGTTGAACTAGTCCACCACTTCCCTTCCCAATGACTTTCATGGTTTCGAGATCTTCCAGCGAGAATTGGAGATCAAGCTCCTTGCTTTCCGAAGGCTGCTCAAGGAACATTACAAAAAAAAACATGGAAAATTACAAAATCACTCAAATTGATTAGTAGATTCCTAGATCAAAAAAGAAAAAAGAAAAAAGAAAAAAAGGAATAGTAAATTCAAAGCCATCCGATAAAGTTCCCAACTTAACATCAAAATCCATATGTGAAGTGCCAAATCTCAAAGTTGAGCCATTCTCATTGAACAAGAGCATCTCCACTCCACCTCTTACTAAAACGGTTACCAAATTTGAAGTTGAATCATCGTTTAAATCGCAGTAACGGTCATGAGTAACGGATATATGCAGTATTGGTCAATGTGTGACGGGAATCGGGCACTGCACACATGAGTTTTTTCCAAGCACTAGCAAATGCTAAAAATTTCATTGATACACATGTTCAAACCTTATTTATTGACAAAGTTGAATGCTTTTAGAGATTTTAAACCAATATTTGTCTTTTAGAAGTAGTTTTGTGAGTAAGATCTAATCAAATGTTGTGTTTTAAGTCTTAAATGTTGATATTTAACTGTTATTTTCACCCGTGGCGGTATCGGACCCTAAAAACCGGTTACATAACGGTCGTTTTTTGAAACCCTGAGTTGAATACAAAAAAATCCAAAGCATTCTCCACTCCTTAACCCAAACCATATCACAATAAGGTTTATCCAAATCGTTACCTAAACAAAGGGTGACTCTTTTTCTGCTCAAAATTTTCAAGACCATTTTGTGGCCTTTAAGTTAAACATTATGTCATTATTGCAGTTTTTACTCTATCTTTAAGCTGAAATGTGTGCTTTCGCATCAGACGATCAGAGTGCTTCACATCAAATGAAGCTTTCACACAAATTGGGGTTAGAAAATTGAGTCTAAAGGCTGGAAATAGCCTACCAATATAAAAAAATCCCAACATTTCAACTCCACATCTATCCAAACGGAGCCTAAAGATTAACTTACAAAGCATTCATTTTCCTCAGATATCAGCCGCAAACCTTTCCGGTTCAAGAGCAAACCCCCATCGTGAAATGTCCCACTTGCAGTCCTGCAATTCCAGATCATAAAATTACATACCCTAAAACACACGGATCTTACACCAAATCGAATGGAAACACCAATTTCACATCGACCCACAAAACAGAGACACTAAACCTGATAATGCAGTACTGATGAATAGAGTTGCTTGATCTGATTCAGTGAAACACATAGTAAAAAAATCAAATTGTTACTTACAAGAAGCTATTGATAGAGGTTTCTTGTGCAGGAACTGATAGCTTGAGCTGCTGTAATGGCGTCTTGGTTTTCATAATTGGTATTTTTTTTAGGGTTTTTCAGTGAAAGACAAACTGGGTTCGAGAGAAATGGAGGATTTTCGGTGATGGAAATGGCCAAAAAGAGTCGGTGGAAAAGCAACTCAATTCAAACTGGGGTGACCGGGAAAATAAACTAGTAGTATAATCTTACTTTTGGTTTGGATTGCAATCCCCATGTTCGAAAACAATACATGAATATCCCTCAAATTTCACACATATGACAAGACACTCCCTCATATGTTGTGTTTGGCCTAATAAACTTGTCATTTTTAATGATGGTGGGTAAGATTGATATTTAGGCTGAGTTTTCACCATGACATTTTCGGTATTTTCTCCTCACAAAGAATACTGAAAATACCGAAAATATAAAATATCGGAAATACCATAGTGGAAACTCACCATGGTGATCATTTACCATTAAACTTTTCGTCAAATTTTATTGGTTAATAATCATTTGTTTTGTTTAGAGGAATCTAAAATATACACCTTTTGTCCCAATTTGTTTTTCCAATTTCAACATGTGTGTCGCTTACAAAAATGTCTTTCTGACAATTTATAATGTCTTATATAATTTTGAAAAGCTTATTTGATAGAGCTAATTTGAGATCTATCAAACAATATAGACATTGTCAATAAAAATATTGTAAATTAGAAAGTATAGGCAAAGTAGACAACACAAATTGGAATGGATGGAATAAATATATATAGATTGAAATAGGAAAAGTCTATGTAAGTTTGCTTGACCGAAATCCTATACCTAAATTACTGGGTTGCCCCAAGCGCAGGGCGGATATCAGTGTAGCACAATACCCGGTAAGACCGGAATCGAATCCACAGAGAAGGTGGAAAGTGCTGACTAAAAACTCGGGATGCTAATGTTTAACACGGCTCTTAGGTGGCCACCCTTTGTGATTTGGTTTGGTGAATTAGCTAAATTAAAAGAAAAATTGATTTTGATTAAATTATTAAAAAGGAAGTACGGTCGTAGGGTTCATAACCCGGTGACCAGGTCCGGATATTTCATGCTCCATTCGTTGTTCCAAAACATTTGACTTTAGAGAGAGAAAGATACCCCGAAAGATGCGAATCATCGCGGTCGCCGTTTACCCATGTACAGCGAAGAACAAGTTTTGGTCCCCCGTACCTCGCGTTACATGGGCTCCGACAATGCCCGGATTCGTCTAACGAATGTTCTTTAATAACCTAAAATTGCTTTTACCATGATTGATCGTGAAAATCGGAGCAAGAACGTCCTGGCCACGGCGTGTTAATCACCCCGCGACCATACTTGGGAAACTACTCACTCATATTATCTAGAACGAATAACATAAATCTGAAATTAAACATGCTAATAACTTGAATACGAATTCGAACAAAGATTCGAGTCTCAGAACGCGGACAAACCCCCGCGAACTGAGAATAAAGTAAATAAACAGAAACGTTACCGAAGCAAGCCAGAAACAGCGGAAAAACTTCAAAACTTCAATGCAAAAATAATCCGGAACGTAGAATCTTCAAAGGAAAAACGGCTGCGGAAATAAATGAGATCTAAAATATTTTTCGAACCCTAATTCGGAGTAAAAACGAGGTATAAATATGTCCCCGAAGTCAACACACGTGGCAAAGTCAAACGGGCGAAGTAAGGGTCTCGGTATCGATACAGGAGAAGTCCTGTATCGATACCCGTCGGTTCTGTTTCCAAGATGACGCTTGGGTATCGATACAGGAGAAGTCCTGTATCGATACCGGTGCTCAAAGTTGACTTTTTCAGCTTTTGGTCGTCCTTGCTTTGGGTCCCACCGGTTCCCCACATGCCCGATGCCTTGTGTCTTCTTCCCGTGCTCCTTTTGGCCCGTTTCCTACAAAATAAACACAAAACACCAAAAACAAGACAAACACCGAATCAAGTGGAAAATGAAATAGAACGCGCCTCTAATGCGCTAATTTGCCCTACTTAGGCGCTTATATCTTGAGATATTGCGCGCCTATCACACCCCCCAACTTGAGCGTTGCTAGTCCCTAGGAACGAACGAAAAACAACTGATAAAAAGAAACCAGAAAACATAAATGGGAGTACGGGGGTTATGACACTTGTAGAAACCATCAACCAAAGCGACATATAATCACCTCCTAATACGCCTGTAACTCTCACGCATGCATGCTTTGACAGAGAATTAAACATGGTTAACATAGCTCCACATGCATGAATAAAAATCCCCACAAAGATAATCGCGTCACACAACTCACGAGAACACTCAACATCCCATATAAGCGCTTGGCGAGATGCGTGGGACCGAACAACTGGTTTCCACGTGCCAATCAAAATCAACGCTTAAACAAGAAATAACCGCACAATATGTCCAAACAGGATTTCACAAAATAATCAACATCATTATTAATCATGCATAAGTGAGAGATAGAATACGTGCACACGATCGACTAAGGACTTTTTGGATTATATTGACCTTGGTTAGAACAAAGATAGGAAACTGCAAAATCAGGTGACGGCCTATAGAGGCTCAAGGTTAACTACCCTGACCGGCCGCACCTGTCACGTCTAAAACCTGTCAATACGCCCATCGGCGCCACCTAAACCAAGTCCACAATCAAACCATCAAAAGTGAAACCATCATCCTACGAGTTATATTACAAACCCCAAATGAAAACGAAACAACACAAGTTCCACATGAAATAACACAATATCCAACATAAAATAACAGGAAACCCCACATAAAATAACACCTCCAACTATCACTACCTACCCTCAGCCAGCCCCATGCAACCACAAGTGCCTCAGTCAATCCGACTCAACCTCCTCCGGTTCCGGTTCACCATCTGCGAAATCATCGCTGACCTCCAACTCAGGGAACTCAAGGGGAACATATGGATCTGAAGTCGACCCCTCAAGTCGCCTTACCATCCACTCTTCCCTGTGATTCATCTGCTGCAGTATTCTTGCATTTTGTCGCACCTCTCTCTTAAGCTTCTGATGACTTCGAATGGTAGCGACCCCTTGACAAAAGATCTTCTGCAGCCAAGTGGTATTGGCTGTGCTGGGGGGTGGCTGTGTAGTCAAATAAGTTCCTCCTCTAGCACCTCGAGTCTGGGCTCTGCTTTTCGTAAGAATGGTGATGTCTATTGCCCCAGGGACTAGTGGATCGTTGTTGAACCACTTGGCCCCTGACAACCCGGAGTCTCTAGCAATGGCAGTGATCAGGCAAGGGAATGGCATTCGGGTCTGTGTTGGGGCATCACGGAAATCGATAATCTTTGAATAAATGAACAATGCCCAATCACACACAGTATCTGGATCCATGAAGGCGGTCAACATATTCCCAGTATCAATAGAGGGCTTATTTTCAGTGGCCCTCGGATCCAGATTATAACAAACCAATTGATTCACAAAACGATATGCCGCCCTAAACTTGCCCGGCCGGTGAGGATTCCCAGCATCTACACGTCTCTCATACAACAGACCCGTCACTGTGTGCGGGGTAAAATCCTCAGCGGGGCATGGGTAGTTAACATCAGTCGGCCTATGATAGCGCAAACTCGCAGCTATAACATCAGGGGTGATAATGATGGGGGTTTTACCAACTCGTGAGGTTATCTGAGTCTCGGAACTGAACGCAGTCCCGGCTGCTGGTATTTGAAAGTGTTTATAGAATTCCCTCACGAGTTCTAAATTATATCCGGGGTTTGGATTGAACCAAAATGACATACCTTGCCGCACAATGGCTCGTATGGTCTCGTCATTCTCGAGAAACCCGTCCCGGATGACGTGGCGTTCGTTCTTAACGCCCCTTTGTTCAATAGAAGCCTCCCACTTGGCCCGTTCATCCCGAGCAATTTGATCCTTGGTCCTCCTTCCCCCGGCTACTTGCTCTGGAGGAGCACTGGAGGAGGCCGCACCTTTGCCCTTCGCCTTCCTAGATGCCATGTTTTGAAAAGGGTTAAGAAAATTTGGGTTTTTGGAATTTTAGGGTTTTTTAGATCTGGAAGGATAAGGGATTTGGAAAGGATTTGAGAGGTATATGTGGTAGAGGTGGAGAAGAGGAGTGTTTTGGTGAAGTTTGGTGGAATTTGGGTGAGATTTGGTGGAGTTATGGAGGTTTGAAGGTGGTGGCTATGGGGGTTTTCGTGGGTTAGGGTTAGAGAGAGAGAGAGAGTTGAGGAAGAAGATGGGAAAGTGAGGGAGAATGACCGGCTGAGCCCTTAAAATTTCGCGTATAAGGGTATCGGTATCGATACAGGACTTCTCCTGTATCGATACCCGTGGGTTCTGTTCGCGAATGGGTCAACCGGTATCGATACAGCACTTTTGCTGTATCGATACCTAAAGGCTTATATAATATTTTTTTTTTTTTTTTTTTTTTTTTTAAAGGCTGGGGTTTATGGGGTTTTGGTTTCCAAAACACGGCACCTAATCAGACTTCTTCAAAAATTAATCCCTCAAATCGCCATTGCTTCCCAATTTTCCACAACAGTACGACACTTATGATGCACAGAGCTTGACTTTCCCCCCCAACTTGAATCCAACCAAAAACACCGGTTTCCTAAGTTAGACACGGGAACTGACTCGGACTGGTTTAAGATGGGTCAAGGGAACTCATATGTGGTTTAATCATGCAATAATGCCTTGTTTCATCCCCTATGCACGTTATTTACTCTCACAAACGCATGAAAAATAACTAGTCTCTTACTTGCAAAACAAAAGCCTACTATTTTATGCGATTGCAGAACGAAATACAAAGAACATGGGCATGCTATTCAGGATACGCTATTATCAATGTGAGGACACTCATTCACATGCTTGACAGTGCATCATGCTCAACTAGATAGCCAAATATATGCATGCATTCAAGTTAAACATGCATACTAATTCAGCTAGATCTCATCGCTTACTGACATTTACAAGACGCATAACACCCGTATCCCCAAAACTAACTAGCAACGCAAAAATCAAAAATAAGTACAAAGTACACCCTCCCCCCAACTAAAATCATGCTATGTCCCCAGAGCATGGAGACAGAAAAATTGAAAGAACAAGGGGAAGGAACTGGACCTGTGGGTGGCAGCCAACCACCATGACCTCGGCCGATATACGAGGAATTTCAGGTACGATCACCATGCAACCTGCAAAACACGTCAGTCCAGCCCGGCACGTGGTATCCGGGCGTACACAGAAAAACCAAAAAGCAAAAATAGAAAAAGAAAATAAACCACCACTTTCGTCACGTGAAAGACACGGGTACTACTTTTCTCCCTAATTTCTCACTTAAATTTGTGTAGAGAAGGTCATCAAAACAATCCCGGGTAAGTCACGACTCAACAGGTTAAACTACTCAAGGTTTCTCCTTAAAGCAATCAGAGCCAATCGTCTTTTATGACTATCCGAGACACGGCAATAAGATTGTTCGAAACCCAGATACACAAATTTAAGGATAGAAATTAGGTGGCTATACCGGACCGTTTGTTTTTTTTTTTTGAAAATTAAAACAAACACGAAAATACCCAAAACGCCCTTACTAACCGGAGCTGGGCACACGATCCTTATTTTAATAGCGGCGTGCGAAGCTAAAAATACCCAAGTCAATGATGGGTACCCCTATTGCTAGGAGTCGGGTCCACACTCAATAAAGAGCACGGTACGCGTGAGCTACCCGTAAAACATAGCCCAATGGCTACACTACGGAATGTCCGAGTAAACCGGATCAACTAAGTCCTCCTCAGGTTCACCTATGTCAATGATTTCCAAAAATGGTTTAAGACGCTGCCCATTAACTTTAAAAATATGATTATCCTTAGGGTCACAGACATCTATCGAACCGTTCGGGTAAACCTGTTGGACTATGTACGGCCCATCCCAACGAGACCTCAACTTCCCTGGAAATAGGTGAATGCGCGAGTTATATAATAAAACTTTTTGCCCAACACTAAAGGTTTTGCGCTGAATATTTCTATCGTGGTACGCCTTAACCTTAGCTTTGTAAATGCTAGTGCTCTCATACGCGTCTTTCCTAATTTCCTCAAGCTCACACAACTGGAGCTTCCTATGGGCACCTGCCTCTGGCAAACTTGCATTCACCGTCTTAATGGCCCAATGGGCCTTATGCTCCATCTCTACTGGCAGGTGGCAGGCCTTACCGTAAACAAGCCGATAGGGTGAAGCACCCAATACGGTCTTGTAAGCAGTGCGGTAGGCCCACAACGCATCGATCAGTCGCAGGGACCAATCCTTTCTACTCGGGTTCACCGTTTTCTCTAAGATCCCCTTAATCTCCCGATTGGCCAGCTCAGCCTGGCCATTGGTCTGAGGGTGATAGGCCGTAGACACCTTATGAGAGATGCCATACTTCCTCATTAAAGCCTCAAAGGACCGATTGCAAAAGTGGGTGCCCTGATCAGAGATAATGGCACGTGGCATGCCAAATCTCGACAACACATGACTCTTTAAAAACTCTAGCACCACTTTTGAATCACTAGTCCTAGTGGGAATCGCCTCTACCCATTTTGACACGTAATCCACCGCCAGGAGGATGAACTCGAAACCGTGTGACACAAGGGAATGGGCCCATGAAATCAATGCCCCAACAATCAAAGACCTCCAACACATAAATATTGTGGAGGGGCATCATATTTCTCGGGCCAACTTTACCTAATTTCTGACATCGGTCACAAGACTTGCAAAATGCATAGGCATCCTTAAATAAATTCGGCCAAAAGAAGCCGCACTGTAATACCTTGGCGGTGGTTTTCTTGGCGGAAAAATGACCGCCACACGCCTCTGAGTGACAAAACTCAAGTATTCCCCTCTGATCAACCTCGGGGACACAACGACGCACAACTGGGTCCGCATGTATTTAAACACATATGGATCATCGAAATATATTGCCGAACCTCTCTCAAAAAGCGCTGCTTTTCAGAAGTAGACCAATGGGGTGGAATCTGCCCAGTCACCAAATAATTGGCGATATCTGCAAACCACGGGCACGTGTTAGCAGCGAACAACTGCTCGTCGGGAAAGGTATCCACAATGGGGAGATGAGAGGTGGGGTCCTCAAACTCCAAACGAGACAGGTGGTCAGCTACCACATTCTCAACCCCTTTCTTATCCTTAATAACGAGGTGGAATTCTTGCAAAGAAAAGAATCCCACCGGATAAGGCGAGCCTTCGCATCCTGCTTGGTCATCAAATACCTCAAGGCCGCATGATCGGTATAAACCACAATCTGCGACCCCACCAAGTAGGACCGGAATTTATCTAAGGCAAACACCACCGCTAACAATTCCTTCTCAGTGGTGGTGTAATTCGATTGTGCCTCATTCAATGTCTTGCTCGCATAATAAATCACATAGGGATCTTTCCCTCGCCTCTGACCTAAAACTGCGCCGACTGCATAGTCAGACGCGTCACACATAAGCTCAAACGGCAAACTCCAATCTGGGGACTGAACGATTGGCGGAGTTGTGAGACTCCGCTTCAATTTGGAATGCCCCCTCACAAGCATCGGACCACACAAAGGGTGTGTCCTTTGCCAACAAATGACACAAAGGCCGGGAGATAGCGCTGAAATCCTTAATAAATCGCGGTAAAAACCGGCGTGACCTAGAAATGATCGGATATCCTTATGGTCTTTGGAGTGGGAAGATTGGCAATTAAGTTTATCTTCGCCTTGTCCACCTCAATACCCTTGGATGAGACAATGTGTCCCAACACAATCCCTTGGGTCACCATGAAGTGGCACTTCTCCCAATTCAAAGACAAGGCGCTTCTCCTCGCACCTAGTCAAGACTTTTCCTAAGTTCTCGAGGCATCCGTCAAACGAATCCCCAAAAGCGAAAAGTCATCCATAAAAACCTCTACTATTTTCTCTACCATGTCGCTGAAAATTCCCATCATACACCTTGAAAAGGTGCGGGAGCATTGCACAAGCCAAATGGCATGCGACGGTAGGCAAAAGTACCATACGGGCACGTAAAAGTAGTCTTTTCCTGGTCCTCCATGGCTACCTCGATCGATTGTAGCGAGTATCCATCCGTAAAGCAATAGAACGCTCCGCCCGCGACTCTCTCTAAAATCTGGTCAATGAATGGGAGGGGAAAATGATCCTTCCGGTGCTCGCATTGAGCTTCGGTAGTCTATGCAAACACGCCACCCGGTCCAACACGGGTCGGCACTAACTCACCCTCCTCATTTCTCACTACCGTCACCCGCCTTCTTAGGCACAACTCGCATGAGGACTTACCCACTCACTATGGGCAATCGGGTAAATGATACCCGCATCAAGCCTTAAGTACTTCCGTCCTAACCACCTCCTTCATATTGGGGTTTAGACGGCGGCGAGGTTGCCTAGAAGGCTTCACATCCTCATCAAGAAAATGCGGTGTGTACACACCGTAGGACTAATACTCAAGATCTCGCTATCGTCCCCCTTATCGCCCTATATGCTCTCTCAAAGCAGGCAAGTAATTTAGCCTCTTGATCCACCTCCAAGGAGGAGGAGATCACTACTGAAACGTATCATCGCCTTTAAGAAAGGCATATTTCAACGTATCGGTAAAGGCTTCAATTCAAAGCTTCGGCGGCTGGACCGATGATGGGAGAGCTTTAGGTAATGGGGCGCCCAATGGTTCGAGAACTGGGTCCCAAACGGCGCCACATATATCCTCTACTGCTAGCATCTCCATCAAACTCCCTACCTCTGGAGAATCTAAAAATGACGCCTCATGGGCGGTCAGGGCTATCTCCAGAGGATCCTTGTACAACATACTCTCGACATGCTCTTGCACTAGCGTGTCGATCAAACTCACCTCATAGACCTCCTCATCATCCTCTACCCGACTATTAACATTGAAGACGTTCACCTCCATTTTCAAGTCCCCAAATGATAATTGGACTTGTCCAGTTTTGCAATTCATTACAGCACTGGAGGTGGCTAAAAATGGGCGGCCAAGGATGATAGGAGTCTTCTCAAAGACTTCCGGGATTGGACACGTGTCCAAGACAATGAAATCCACGGGGAACAAAAACTCCCCCACCTGAATCAGAACATCCTCCACTACCCCCTTAGGAATTCTCACACTCCGGTCAGCTAGCTGTAGCGTAACCGGTGTGGCTTTAAGGTCACCTAGGCCTAGTCTCAAGTACACCGAATATGGGAGCAAGTTGACACTCGCTCCCAAATCTAGTAAGGCCTTCTCAAAACTCTGGCCTGCAATGGCTATAGGGATAGTGGGACAACCCGGATCTTTCCGCTTAATCGGAATATCAGCTTGGAGAATGGAGCTCACCTGCTCCGTCAGTAGCACGTTGCACTGACTCTTAGTTCTCCGTTTCGACGTGCACAACTCTTTAAGCACCTTTGCAAACTGAGGAATAGCGTCAATGGCTTCCATCAGAGAGATAGGAAACTGAACCTTCTTGAACAACTCAAGAATCTGGAAATGCGCATTGACGCTGGGCTTTGCCACCAAGCGATGGGGATATGGTGCAACGGGTGGCAAAGTAGTCGTGGGGGCCGCAGGAGCAGGCACCACTACCTCAGGTGACTCTAATAATCTCTCTTCCTCAGTACCCTTTCCCACGTCCGGGACAACCACTGGAACAGCGACCGGAATCAGAGGTGGAACCGATTTCTGCTTCAGAGGAATAGTCTTATCGATCACCTTCCCACTTCGAGAGTGGTGACCGCCTTTGCTTCCTCTGCATCGGGGTTCGGATTACTCGAACCCGAACCATCTCCCAAATAATTAGAACGACAAAGATTGGCTTGAGGTTGAGAGGGAAATTTTCCCCTCTCCGTTGGTTTTGCCCAACTACCGCCCAATCAAGCCGAGTCAATTGGGACCTAATGTCACCTATGGCATGCTTGGTCGCTCGGTGAAACTCAACCGAGACCGCATGAGAGCTTTTATCATATCATCAGTCTGCTTATCCCTCGGTGGATGATTTATGCCAGGGGGTGGTCCAGTATGAAGGACCGCACCCCCGCCGATTCTCGTGAGGGATAGCGATATTGGGACATTTGGCCTTGCTGAGCCCGGTATGGTTGCACTGTTCCGTTGCCGAGGCTGCAAGGGTGGGTGGCACCGGTGCCTTGGGATCTCTATAACTCGGGAGTGGGTTGTGAGCCCCGGATTATAGGTATTTGAGAACGGATCCCAACGTTGGTTCACCGCATTCACCTCGCCTGGTTGCTTTGGAAGGCCTCTTTAACTATCGGAAACAGGGCAAGCAAAGAATCGAATGCCCGGACACTCACATAAAGCACACACCTCCTCAACTCTCACATCATTTACCCGGTGGACTTGCTTGATCCGCAAGTCCTCCATCTCTGTTTAGCCAATTTGTCCAACCGGGACCGGGACGGTGTGTTCTCTCACGCTCAAAGGAAAATACCGGACCCACGGGTCCCTGTGCGAGCCATGGCCCCGCGCCTAAGTCGGAAGGTTCCCAACTTCTATGCTTTTCGGCCAACTCCTCTAAGAAATCCCATGCCGCATCCGGGGCTTTGTCTAGGAAATCCCCATCCCTACATAGGTACTCAATTTCTTTGGGCCGTCGCAATATTTAGGCCCATTTGGAAAGATGTCACCAATTGGTGTTTCTCATACCCATGGTGGGGTAAGGACAATAACAACTCCTTAAACCTCTCCCAAAGACCTCAAAAACGACTCGCCTTCTTTTTGTCCGAAAGATTGGATTTGGCGAGTCAGTGTCAGTGTGTCTTACTCTCGGAGAAGTATTTCCTATAGAACAACTCTCTAACATGCCCATGTCCCGAGGGATTGCTCCTTCGCATTTCGAGCCACTTATCCGCACTCTTTCAGAGAAGCGGGGAAAAGCTTAAGGCAAGCGTTTTCCCACCGAGAGTGGTGGTGGGGTGCGCACCAACCCCTCAAAATGGCGGATATGCTCGTATGGGTCCTCATTTTCCCTCCCATAGAAAAGAGGAAGAGCATTATGGGTTCCGGTTTGTGTGAAGGCATTGCGTGCCTCCACTTTGTCTCCGTGGGCAAGATACTATTGGGCCGCGAGGAGTAGTCCTCGTGGGATGCATATAGTCGCGCATGGACCTCTGCTCGCCATCGCCGGCTCACTCTCTAAGTCAAAAAGTGGATTGGGAAATTCTAAGAACAGTTCGGGACGGTCTCGAGTTCACTCTCGGAAGACTCCGACCGAGTGGGATGCCACTCAAGTGGGAGTGCTGGGCCGGACCGCTAAGGGCTCAAACCGACTAGAAGCCCCCGCTAGTGGAATTTCCACCAACGACTCTTTATCTATCCTACAAAGACGCTTAGACGGGTCTCGGAAAAAGAGTGGGTCCCCTTTTGGTGAACCCTTCTTTCCTTTACCTATCTTGACTCAATCCTAAAAATAACAACTCAAAATTTACCTAACTATTTTTTTTTTTTTTTAAGTTAAGAAAGATAAGATTAAAATTAAAATGAACTAAACACTAACTACCCGAATTTTTAACACCTCTTGCCTTCCCCGGCAACGGCGCCAAAAATGCTTGACCGAAATCCTATACCTAAATTACTGGGTTGCCCCAAGCGCAGGGCGGATATCAGTGTAGCACAATACCCGGTAAGACCGGAATCGAATCCACAGAGAAGGTGGAAAGTGCTGACTAAAAACTCGGGATGCTAATGTTTAACACGGCTCTTAGGTGGCCACCCTTTGTGATTTGGTTTGGTGAATTAGCTAAATTAAAAGAAAAATTGATTTTGATTAAATTATTAAAAAGGAAGTACGGTCGTAGGGTTCATAACCCGGTGACCAGGTCCGGATATTTCATGCTCCATTCGTTGTTCCAAAACATTTGACTTTAGAGAGAGAAAGATACCCCGAAAGATGCGAATCATCGCGGTCGCCGTTTACCCATGTACAGCGAAGAACAAGTTTTGGTCCCCCGTACCTCGCGTTACATGGGCTCCGACAATGCCCGGATTCGTCTAACGAATGTTTTTTAATAACCTAAAATTGCTTTTACCATGATTGATCGTGAAAATCGGAGCAAGAACGTCCTGGCCACGGCGTGTTAATCACCCCGCGACCATACTTGGGAAACTACTCACTCATATTATCTAGAACGAATAACATAAATCTGAAATTAAACATGCTAATAACTTGAATACGAATTCGAACAAAGATTCGAGTCTCAGAACGCGGACAAACCCCCCGCGAACTGAGAATAAAGTAAATAAACAGAAACGTTACCGAAGCAAGCCAGAAACAGCGGAAAAACTTCAAAACTTCAATGCAAAAATAATCCGGAACGTAGAATCTTCAAAGGAAAAACGGCTGCGGAAATAAATGAGATCTAAAATATTTTTCGAACCCTAATTCGGAGTAAAAACGAGGTATAAATATGTCCCCGAAGTCAACACACGTGGCAAAGTCAAACGGGCGAAGTAAGGGTCTCGGTATCGATACAGGAGAAGTCCTGTATCGATACCCGTCGGTTCTGTTTCCAAGATGACGCTTGGGTATCGATACAGGAGAAGTCCTGTATCGATACCGGTGCTCAAAGTTGACTTTTTTCAGCTTTTGGTCGTCCTTGCTTTGGGTCCCACCGGTTCCCCACATGCCCGATGCCTTGTGTCTTCTTCCCGTGCTCCTTTTGGCCCGTTTCCTACAAAATAAACACAAAACACCAAAAACAAGACAAACACCGAATCAAGTGGAAAATGAAATAGAACGCGCCTCTAATGCGCTAATTTGCCCTACTTAGGCGCTTATATCTTGAGATATTGCGCGCCTATCAAAGTTGAAGAAAATACTATGTAAATTGTATTTTTTTCCGAACTTTTGTCATTGTTAGTGATTTTTTTTTTGGAAATTTGGGTCGTAATTTTTTACTTTTTATCAAGCTGAAAAAAAACATAAAGGAACAATAAAAAAATGGTGACAATAATATTTAAAAAGTTCATTTAGAAACAGTACGTATGATGGCGAAAGATAGAGTTGAGCTCCCCTTCATATCCTTATCCTCTGTTCTTAACTCTTAATTTTCGGTCTTACACATACAATATCTTAATGAATAATCAGTTAAATGGATTTCAAAAGATACATGAACAACTCATTTTAAAATGCATGTTTTAAGTTAAAAAAATATTTTCATGGTCCATTTCTGATGCAGGGCGCCTTATGAACTACAGAAAACACGTGCAACAATTGAACACAAACAAGGAAGTTTAGAGAAAACGCTCATCATTCAATAATACTCAAAAACTCCTCAGCCCTTAAGGCTTACAACTGATTATATAGGAAACCGGAAACCCTAATTGATTTGCTCCGAAAAAGGAAGCCAAATCAATAAAAACGCAAAATTACCAAAAATGGAAAATTCGAAAATAACAGCAAAATATAAAACTAGATAAAATTCCAGAATGTTTCCCAAAAGCGCAAAAATTCGGATTTTCCTTGCCCAAGTAATTGGCAAGTCAAATCTTTCCTTAAACGGAAAATTTGGACATTCGGAGCCCTAAACAGCGACGAAAGCCCGAAAAGCGACGTACGCCATGGCGTAAGTGATGTGTCCTGACCGTTGGGCCGTTTCGGGTCCGACCCAAGTGGGCCCAACGCAAAATTCCACAGCAGCATAATTACGATTTTGCCACCCGAGGCTTATAATGCCGAAAATATTCTTCCTCCTTGGCTACTGCATCAATTTCGTAAAGCAATCTATTGTATTTTTTCGTGTTTTTATTGAGTGTCCGATTGATTATATTTTGAATAAGGATACGTTTCTCTACGGTTCTACCGATAAGTGATTATCCTGAGATAGAGCTAAAAATCATATGGAAGGAAGCTCAATTTGTAGCACGGGAGAGAAGTGTGTACCTTTTTTTTGCTGGTTCAGCTATGTTAAATTTTCAAATGACTTTTTTGTATTACTATTATTTCTCTATTACTAATTCTTCTAAGAACATATTTCATACACGGGCTGCAAATCCTCTCCCTAGTTGCTCTTTAACATATTTCAAACACCCAAATAAAAGGAATACATTTTTTAGGTCCTCACATATGCGTAAAGAATGACAATATATGGTATTGATGATAAAAAGCTGATGGACAAAACCAACATATAAGTAGACTATAAGTGATTTGCCCGTGTCTGAAGGCACGATGTTGCTGCAACAAAATAACGATACACGGAACTCATCACTCTACGTTTCATATCCATAAAATACGATCGTCCTTGTTGGTTTTCCAAATTTTATGTTAATAAGATTAGCTTCATAGATTACTCATCCAATTTCAATAGTTAAATTTAAGAAAAATAAAGTCAACTATCCTCACTACATTTAACTTCACAACATTTTAATCACCCTACCAACTATTGATCACACTTGACAAAACCCAACCATCCTCACAAATCATGTCTCTCCAACTTCCAAATGCATAGGAGCACCCTATTTTTCCGATAGAAACGGATCATCTCATTATTTAGACAAAACAAAAACAAAACGACAAATACATAATGTTAAGCCAAGTATTTACCCAAAAAAAAAGCCAAGTGTCCTAAACAATAAATATAAAAATAATATTAATAACCACGCCAATAAAAGTATTAAATATGTAGGTTGCATTTCTATGAAGTCCGCCTTGGCCACCGCTACACACCGTTGGATACAATTTATGACCCTTCTTGCAATACCCAACTCCTTTTTTTCTTCTTTTTTCTGTTTTTTTCTCTTCCTCCTCCTCTTCTTTTTTCTCCTCTTTTCCTTCTTTTTTTCCTCCTCAGGGAAATTTGATGTTGCAGCACTCAAGACATCAAGTCCTTCGTTAAGCAAGACAAAACTCTCTGTGTAATTAACCACATCAAAAACACAGGCATGTACCTCAGCAACAATTTTTTGGGTTTTTGGGTCGAATACGATCAATCTATTTTTCTGAACATCCTGCATAACACATTTACCGTTGTCCAAAAACTGTATAGGTCTCCCGTATTTGCTTATTATTCTATGAAACTTCGTCCAAGATTCAGCATCGTTATAATCCTCCAATAGCCATATTTCCCAAACAAATTCATGTAAAGTCTCGCACCAATGATGAATAGAAAAAGCAAGTTTTTCATATATGACTGAAACAACCCCTGATTCTTGGCTTGGATTAGTACATCCAATATTAGTACATCTATATTTGGGCAAAGATATTTCTTTCAGAACTTCATCTGCCAAATCGAATGAAACGATCAACTTTGAATCATTATTATCACCCGACGTCTTTCTCGCTATCCAATGAACTGCTCCATTGATGGATGTATCTGTATTCTCGCCATATAAACTCCATTCAACATCACAAACCGTTTGTAGTTTCCTCCACGAATTTGTACTCAAGGAGTAGATCTCAATTTGCGGCGAAAAAACTCGTGAATTAATTTTGGCCATATTTAGGCACACCACTTTGTAATCGTTTGATCCCATATCAAATCCTATCCCCAGAAATATCTCAACATCACACGAAGTCTGGAACTGGTCAGGGTTCGGGACGATCTTATATTTGTTAATTGAAGGATTCCATAAAAGTATAGCATATCCAAATTCAGCAACATATTTATTATCAAGGCACAGTACCCCATTACAGGAACTCCTGACGTTAAAGGAATCCAGATCAGGTATTTTGACTCTCTTTTGCAACCCAAAAGTGCCAGAGGACCGCAAAGTGTAAGAAGAAATATAAGTATAATCGTAATTGAGTTCAGGGATATCAGAGCGGCTCGGTGAATAACTTTCATAGAAAGAGTGAAGGAAGAAAGAATGGCTATGATTTGTACAAACCTGTTTGTTAATGAAGAATGGGTCGGCGATTAGGGACTTCCACGATTTGCATACGCACATACATTGCCCCAATGTTGTGATTGATAGTCTTGCAAGTATATTAATCACGATTTCTGTAGGTAAGTTTCCAAACTCTGACATATTATCGGGAAGTGCTAGGATAAACTTTGCGGTGATTTGGTGGAGAGACTTTACAATGAAATTTAAAGAAGCTATTTATAGGAAACAAAAATGTGTAGGAAATAACTTCCTATAGCTACTTTTCATCTTCTTCAATCATTTGTTTCCACTTGTCCAAATAATTTTCTCTTCGGCTTCCAAATTCATAGGATCACTTCATTTTTTCGACACAAACGGATCAGCCCGTAATCAAACAAAACTAAGCAAAACGATTACAACTTTCATGTGCATAAGGTTAAGCCAAGTGTCCTACCAAAAAAACAAAAGTGATGATGATGATAATAACAACAACAATAAATTTAGGAGCACTGCTACGTATACATGTAAAGAAAGAGATAGAGCCAAGTGTCCGAATTTGAAAATCAATGGTCCAAATTCATTCCAAATGAATGACCGTTGATTTTCCACAACAATGGGGTCAATTTAGAGCATCACTGCTACGTACACGAAAAAGGGTACTAGATGATTGACCCCGAATTTGAAAATCAATGGTCCAAATTCATTCCAAATGAATCCGGACCGTTGATTTTCCAATTCGGGGTCAATTCTGGGTACCCTTTCTGGGTACCCAGCCTTACCCTAAATTTAGTGCTAACATTATTAATAATATAGGTGGCATTCGTAATATTATATATGTCCCAACTCCTCCTTTTCTCCTTTTTTTTTTTTCCTTCCAAAGTGAAATTGACATTTGATTACTCAAGGTATCAAACCCTTCATTAAGCAAAACAAGACTCTGTGTATAATTAATCACCACAAAAAAAGAGAAGAAAAGAGCCATGTATCCTTGTAACAATTATTCGGGTTGAATATGATCAAAATAACACAAGCCCTAAGCCCCCAAGGTTAGGCCCCTTGAAAGAAAGAGTGTCAAGCCCATCAAGTGGGTAGGTTCTTGCGCAAACAGGTGCTAAGTGACATTTGGCACTCATGCCCTAATTTTGAAATATTCTTCACTCCTTAAGAGCTTCATATTGTTTATAAAGCTTCTTGTTTCTCACCAAAGCATACGAAAATCATTTCATAATCAATTCCTTCAGAGCTGGATTAAACATTTACAAAGTCAATTTTGGGTGTCTGGGGAATTCTTAAAAGACAGACACTGTTGTAGAAGATTCTGAAAATAGGAAATATTTAGAGAATTATTGTTAGTGTTAAAAGATTCTGGGAAGTCTCCACACATACTACGAGGATCAATTTGAGGAAGTGATAAAGTTCCCAGAGGGTATTCTAGAGCTATCCCTAGGGGATTGGGAGATGGTGTAGTGTGTAAAATGCACTGTACTGCGTACTGCATCATTCGAACGTCCATTTCGATCATGCACAAGTTGGGTTTTAATCTGAGCAATGAATTTAATCTGACCGTTTAATTATATATGAGTTGTGTATAGTCGAAATGAATGAGCGGATGTAGTGCACTATACCATGTAGTGCAATTTGCGCACTACCGGGTCCCTTGGTCCATTCCTAGTAGGGGTGTGCAGGGGTCGGTCCGGGTCAGGTTTGGTGCCGACCGCTATCCGACCCAAACTAGTCGGGTTGAAATTTATGGACCCGATACTGACCCTATGAAGCACGGATACTCTATTTTGGCATCCCTATCACGTATCATATGCGTATCGGATACGGATACGCTCCGGATACGTATCCGATACATTTTTTTTAAAGTATCCAACATTTAAATTTTTTTTTGATATTTGGATACGTTTTGGATACGCTCGGATACGTTTCGGATACGCTAGGATACGTTTCGGATACGTGCGGGGTTATATATGTTATTACTTGAAATGTTGGGGTAAAATTGCAATTAGATCTCGTGATGTGTTGTTTTGTACCTCTAATAAGCTAAAGTACACTGGAAGCCCCCCAATTTAAGTTCTTATCATTTTATAAGCTCTAGTATTTGTTATTCTATCCATTTAAGACCCAGCTTTTGTATATTTTATTTTCTATATCAAATGAAGCATGTTCAAACTATAATATCTATATATCTATAATTTATTTTTATTTACTTTTATATAACGTATATTTCATTTTTTAGGAATTAAAAATTATATGTATAAAATATATTTTTATTTACTTTTATATTCAACGTATCCTCCAACATATCGTATCCTACTTTTTGGAAAAATTATGTATCTGCATATCCGTATCGTATCCGTATCCGTATCGCGTATCCGTATCCGTGCTTCATAGCCGACCGAGGGGCATATATAGAAAAAATTTCCCAAACAACCTCTACGGTTTTGACGGATTGGATCGATCAGGCATATCGGGTTTCAATCAAAATATTAAAAAATTTCAGATCTGAGACATAAATGGCAGACGTCGATATTTTGGGTAAGTTATGGTGAACGACGACGAACAGCTTTTGAAATTGAGAGAGAGAGAGAGAGAGCGGCAACAAACAACTTTTGAACGACGACGAAAGGCGAATGAGTCTGATCTGATCTTTTTTCTTGTTCATTTCCAAGCCGCTCCTAAAATTGTGTGTGTGTATGTGCGCGCGCGTGTGTGAGAGAGAGAGAGAGAGAGAGAGAGAGAGAGAGAGAGAGAGAGAGAGAGAAAACCTTGATTTTTTCTTGGGGCAAGTTGTGTTGACTATTTACGATGAGGACATGACAGTAAAACAAGTAACAATATTATGGGTATATCAAGCTCGCTATAGGATACCTATAAGCAAGGCTCCACCTGGTTCTTAGGTTCTTATTGAAGATGTAAACGCTTCGATTACGAAAACTGCCACACTTTGTAATGTGGATTATGATGAAGACGTGTATGTTTTCCAGCCCCTTCAGTTCAATACTCCTCCTGTTGTGAAAACAGCCACCGAGCCTCTAAATCCAAGTGAGCTGCCCAAAATGGTGGAGGGTCTGAGGAAGATCAGTAAGAGTTATCCTCTAGCCATTACTAAAGTCGAGAAGTCAGGAGAGCACACTATTCTTGGTACTAGCGAGTTATAGTTGGATTCCGGCATGAAAGACCTTAGGGAGCTGTATTCAGAAGTGGAAGTCAAGGTGGCAGATCCTGTTGTCTCATTTTGTGAAACTGTTGTAGAGTCGTCATCTATTATATGTTTTGCAAAAACGCCTAACAAGAGAAACAAAATAGAGAGAGAGAGAGAGACAGAGAGAGAAAAGTATGTCTGGGAATATGAAACAAAAGTACCCTGTAATTACTCCAATTCTCAACGACGACGACAAGACAACACATGAAATTGAAAGGGTATAAAAGCAATATATATATATATATATATATGCTTTTAAAAATTGTTTTTGGGAAATCCGAGCCGTCCAATGTGTTCAAAAGGTGTTTTCCAAGGTCCACGCGAGAAATCTTCAAAAAAAAATACCGGGAAGGGCTTGATCCAAGCATTTTTTCGCAAAAACTGTGCAGTTACAGTTTTGCGAAAAAATGCTTAGATCAAGCCCTTCCCGGTATTTTTGTTTGAAGATTTCCCGCGTGGACCTTGGAAAACACCTTTTGAACACATTGGACGGTTCGGATCGTCAAAAAAATATCGGGACGGTGGAGTCCCAGATCCGGGACTCCTGGATTAGATAGTTTCGCCAAAGCCTCACCCGACACCCGACCCAAAAATCAATTTTCTGAGACACCTCAACCCTTAACCCACCGACTACTGCATTCCAAACTGCTCGAATACCTTCGGGTCGGGCAGGTTGGACGAGTTCATGCTCACCCCTAATTACTAGGTGCCTATTATTGTTGAACCCTTAGAGCAGGTGTGGCTCATCTTTGTGATGGATGTTGAGTGCATTATGGGTTTAACAACAATGCTTCATAGAGAACTAACAAGCCCAGGGAATCAGATCAAGCCCCAAGGTCAGGCCCCATAAAAGAAAGTGTTAGGCCCATGGTAAGGTCTGAAAGCCCATTAAGTGGGTTTTTGGTTTTGTAGAAAATAAATTAGTAGTAGGGTCTTGTCAACGGCACACAATAAACACACAAACAAACAAAAATAACATACACTCCAATACACCTTTTACACTTTTCAATATATTTTCACATATCTCTATACACTTTTCACACATTTCAATACATTTTTCAACCCTAACGTGTACCTATTAGGCTAAGCATTTTCCTTAATAGTATAATCTTACTTTTTGGTTTGGATTGCAATCCCCAAGTTTGAATATCCCTCAAATTTCACACATATGACAAGACACTCCCTCATATTCGGTGCCGGTTGTGTTTGGCCTAAACTAATATTTTTCAATGATGGTGGGGTATGATTGATATTTAAGCTGACTTTCAGCATGATATTTTTGGTATTTTCTCCTTATAAAGAATACTCAAAAAATACTAAAAAATACCATAGTGAAAACTCATCCATAGTAATCTTTTATTAAGCTGTTAGTCAAATTTTATTGGTTAATAATCATTGGTCGCAATGAGAGAAATCTAAAGGGAATTGATATTTGCACTCCCAATTTTGATGCAGGAGCTCCAAGCTATAGTAGTTTTCCAAAATTACCCTTTTGTATGTTCCATGATTTACTTCATGCACTCCAAAAAAACTTTGCTCTTCCCATTTGCTTCAGGCACTCCAAAAAAGCAAATAGTCTTTTTTATCAACAAAAAAAGAAGAAGCAGATAGTTGCTTAACTTCTTTTACTGCGCGTCACTGAATTGCATACTTCCACATGTAATGTTTCCTTGGTAGAGTCTTTATGTTATTGTCCCCGTATTCTGCACCAGGACAACCTGAACAAGTGGTCTTCGGCCTATGATTGTAAAACCATCCGTTTGTCCATGCAAAGTCTCTTGAGAGCTCTGTTACTTTTCTTCTCAAGAGTTCTCTAATTTTGGTGATGTGCTTTGTTTGTCTCACTATGAGTTTTGAAATGTAAATTTGCGGCACATATGAAGATTTTGAGGGAAAAATGGTAGACAATGAGTACAAAAATATAAAAATCTTGTGTCGCAGCTGTTATAAAGATTTTGCAGCATCAACTTCTCAATTGTGTGCTGTTTATTTTGGAGAATTCTAGCAATATTTTTTTTTTGTGTGCAAAGTGGCGTGTAGCAATCTGACATGGATGCATGTTTAATGTTAGGAACCTAATGTTTATATTGTGAATGTTTAATGTTTGGAATGTAATATTAATGGTAATGTTTAGAACCTAATGTTTATATTTGGTTTTGATTCATCTTTCCATTTGGAGTGCCTTAGTAAATGAGGAGATAATTTTGGCTTTGAGTGCCTCCAATAATTTTTATACCTTAAAAATGGTAGTTTTGTAACTTAATTAAATATTGGAGTGCCTGCATAAAAAAAGGGAGCCCCAAAATCAGCACCCAAATCTAAAATATACTCCTGTCATTCCAATTTGTTTGTCCAATTTCAACATGCATCACACTCACAAAATTGTCTTTCTGACAATTTATGGAGTAATGTTTCATATAATTTTGAAAAGTTTATTGAGTAGTGCTAATTTGAGATCTATCAAACAAGATTGACATTGCCTATAAAATATTATAAATTAAAAGTATAGACAATTTTTTGAGAACTCTAAAAAAGTAAAAGTAAATTGGGAGGATGGAATACAAATATAGATTGAAAGAGGAAAAGTCTGTGTAAGTTGAAGAAAATACTAGTACTGTAAATTGTCATTTTTCGAACTTTTGTCATTGCTAGTGATTTTTTTTTGGATTTGGATCATACTTTTTTACTTTGTGTCAATTTCACTTACCTCCCCTGAGGTCTCTAACAAATACAGAGACCTCCCCGATGCTTTCTAAAATTCCACTGTCCTCCCTTACATTATTGTCACTTACCTCCCCTACCGTTCCTTTAAGGCTAACAGTGTTAAATTTTTACGTGAAATGACCGTATTACTCTTAGTATATATTCTCCACCATAAAAAAATCGTTTATATAAACATAGAGTCAAAAAAGTTTTACTAAAAATTTAAATCGTTTTTCATTATTAAAAAATATAGCTTATAGACTAAGATATTGAAGATAACTACTTTTTTTTAACAAAAAAAAAATTGTTGAAAAAAGTTTTCCCAGTAAAAAAACTAATTTTGAAAAAGTTTTTTAAAATAGCTTTTCAATGCGAAATTTTTGAAAACATTGTTTTGGATATAAAAAAAAAATTAGCTTTGGTAAACTGTTATTTAAAAAAAAAAGTTTTGAAAAAATGTTTTTTTTAGTCTGAAAAATAAAGTTTAAAAAACTATTTTCAAAACTAGTTTTTTTTCCCCCTACAAAGATCATTCAAAATGGGAAAAAAAAAAAAAACTCTTTGATACTTTTGTTTAAAAACTATTTTTTCAAAATAAAAAAACGATTGAATTTTTTTGAAAATTTTTTTCCACTCTACTTTTAAAAAAATATTTTTTTTAAGCGGGAGAATATATACTAAGTTGTTGCGATCATTTCATGCAAAAAGTTAACGCCGTCAGCCTTAAAGTAACAGGAGGGGAGGTAAGTGACAATTATTTTGAAAAGTAAGGGAAGGCGGTAAAATTTCAGAAAGTATAGAGGAAGTCTCTGTATTTGTTAGAAACCTCAGGGGAGGTAAGTGAAATTTACCCTTTTACTTTTCATCAAACTGAATTTGATAAAAACATAAAGTAGCCATAAATAAATGGTTACAATAATATCAAAAAGGAGATTGTCTTATTAACGGTTTGCGCCACCAGCCTTTGTAGGCCCCACCGGGCGCATATTGCAATAATTTGAACCGTTCATTTGTAGGACCTGCAAAATAATGTACCCATGCAAAAAATTAGATTGATTGGACATTGATAGGTATGTCAAAGTTGAATTTTGATTTAAAAAATTGATGGTCTGGAAATAATTTTTAAATTAAAATGTCCACGGCCATCTGTTTTTAAACCAAAATTCAACTTTTGACATACCTATCAACGTCCGATAAAGCTTATTTTTTGCGCTAATACATTTTTTGCGAGTCCTACAAGATGAACGGCTCAAATTATTTGCAATAATTGCACAGTGTGTCCCATAATGGGTGGTGCCACATCCGTAAATAAGATTTTCTCTAAAAGAAAGTTGGTTTACAAATAATTACGTATGAGAACGTTGAGTTCCCCTTCATAGCCTTATCCTTTACAACTCTACTCTTAACTCTTAACTCTTTATCTTCGGTCATACAATATCACAACAACAACAACAACAATAACATAACCCATTAAGTCCTCAATAATTGGGAGTATGGGCGGGGGATGGATAAGAGACAGACCTAACCTTTGGTAATAAAAGCACAAAGTGGCTGCTCCCAGAATACCACGGAACAAATGGATTGGAGACAGACCTAACATTTGACAATGAATGCACAAAGTGGCTGCTCACAGAATACCACTAAAATAGTGGTCCCCCTATACCGTCGCGTTTGCTGCGGAATCATGTCCTCAAATCAAAACCAAAAGACATCAGAGAAGACAGACCCAAGAATCATTTTGATTTATGTGCACATTACCATGGGTTTCAAAAGATACATGAACAACTCATTTTAAAATGCATGTTTTAAGTTCAAAATTATTTTCACGGTTCATTTCATAAAACAAACTACGGTCTTTTCGTGTGTTTATTGAGTGTCCGATTAAATTATATTTTAAACAAGGATACGTTTCTCTAAGGTTCTACAAAATGAATAATTTTAGATAAGTATGGTTATATGAGATAGAGCTAAAAATCATAATCATAGATTGGAGGAGTATGGAAGGAAGCTCAATTTGTAGCGTGGAGAGAAGTGTGTACTTTATTTGCTGGTTCGGCATTTTCAATCGACTTTTTTGTATCATTGTTATCTCTCTATTAGTTCGATCTAAGAACATATTTCATACACGAGCTGCAATCCCCTCCCTAGTTGCGCTTTAACATATTTCAAACACCCAGATAAAAGGAACTCATTTTTAAAGCACACGCATACGCGTAAAGAATGACAATATACGGAATTGATGATAAGAAATTGATGGACAAACCAACATATTAGACTACTAGCAGGCCGGCCTTGGGCATAAGCCCAGTAGGCCTGGGTCTGGGGTTACCAAAATTTAGGCCGAAATTGGGCCCCCAATTAGGTATATATAAGTTTATAGCACTAGATATGCCAAAAAGGCAATTGGCCCGGTGGAAAGTTGTGTGTTTGCCATTCTACATGGTAGGGATCAAATCCCACCCGTGCCCTTTCTCTTTTCTAATGCTATTTTGTTTTTACTATGGGCCTTGTTTTTAGAAGGAAAAAAAATAAGAAAAAAAAAGTCAGTGCAATAATTAACCTTCTTTTTTTCCCCCTTTCTTTTCTTACCACGAGTTAATGCAAAGAAGCAGGTTTTTTTTTTCTTTTTCCAATTGTGTGAACATATGCTTTCGCTACATTCTTATTGTTTATACTTTGTCAATTTTTTTTTAAATCTTTGTCGGTATTGTAATTAGGAAAAATAAATGAAACACTCTGCGTTTTCATAAAACGTTTGCATCAATTTGCCGATTTCAATTAATTATCTACTTCTTGCAATAGCATGGAACACGGTATCTATCATTTGAAATTTATTTTGGTTCTTTAATTTTTTAAGCAAGGATAACGATAAGGGCAGCTTGTCTCCAAAAGTAAATCCATGGTTTCTTCTTGAATTTCAGAACTTCATCGGTTGTGAAGTGACAATCGAATCAAATGTGAAATTGATAGCAAGAACAAAATTGAAGACTTATAAAAGAAACTTCCATTAATCTACAACGATCGACGAATAAAAGAAAATTGGCGTTGCAAGGCAAACACTAATCTTCAAGAATGAAATAGATACACAAGATTCTACTCCTACTCCTAACCCAATAGGTGGGTTGATGAAGACAAAAATTAAAATTAAAAATAAAATAATGATAAATTCTTTGATTTGTTGGAGAGACTTTACAATGAAGCTTAAACAAGCTTCTCCAAGTCATTTCTCTTCAGCTTCCAAATTTGTAGGATCACCTCATTTTCCCAACAGAAACGGATCATTCCGTTATCAAACAAAACGATTACAATTTTCAAGTACATAAGGTTAAGCCAAATACTTACCCACAAAAAAGCCAACTGTCCTAAACAATAAATATACAAATAATATTAATATCCATGCCAATATATTTAATTCTAAAAGTAATAATAATAAAGGTTGCATTTTGAAGTCCGCCTTGGCCACCGCTTTTTTATTTTCCTCCCTTGCGAATTTTGATGTTTCAGCACTCAAGGCATCAAGTCCTTCGTTAAGCAAAACAAGACTCTCTGTGTAATTAACCACCTCAAAAGAATAGCCATGTATCTTATCAACAATTTTTCGGGTGTTCGGATCGAATATGATGAATCTGTCATTCCGAAAATCTTCCATAACATATTCACCATTGTCCAAAAACTGTAAAGGTCTATCGTATTTGCTTGTTATGCTATGAAACTTTGTCCAAGATTCCGCATCGTTATAATCCTCCAATAACCATATTTCCCAGACAAATTCAAGTGAAGTCCGACACATTTGATCAATAGAAAAAGCAAGTTTTTCATATATGATTGAAACATCCCCCGATTCCTGGCTTGGATCAGTACATCTGTATTTGGGCAAAGATATTTCTTTCAGAACCTCATCCGCCAAATCGAATGAAACGATCAACTTTGAATCATTATTATCACCCGACGTCTTTCTCGCTATCCAATGGACTGCTCCATTGATGGATGTATCTGTATTGTCGCCATATAAACACCATTGAACATCACAACCCGCCCGGAGTTTCCTCCACGAATTTGTACTCAAGGAGTATATCTCAATTTGCGGCGAAAAAACATGTGAATTGATCCTGGCCATATTTAGGCACACCACTTTGTAATCGCTCGATCCTGTATCAAATCCTCCCCCAACAAATATCTCCACATCGCACGAAGTCTGGAACTGGTCAGGGTTTGGAAGGATCTTATATCTATGAATTGAAGGGTTCCATAAAAGTATAGCATATTCATGTTCAGAAATATATTTAGTATCAAGGCACAATACCCCATTGCAGGAACTCCTGATGCTGAAGTAATCCGGCAAAGGGTTTTTAACTCGCTTGCGCAACCCAAAAGTGTCAGAGGACCGCAAAGTGCAAGAAGAAGTATAAGTGTATTTATTAGAGTGGCTTGGTGAATAAACTTTATGTGAATATTTAAGGAAGAAAGAATGACTATGATTAGCATCAATATTGGAATGGTTGTATCGATTGGTACAAACCTGTTTGTTTATGAAGAATGGATCCGCAATCAGCGAACTCCATGACTTGCAGACGCAACGACATTGGCCCAGTGCTGTGATTGATAGTCTTGCAAGTATATCGATCACGATTTCTGCAGGTAAGTTTCCAAACTCTGACATATTATCGGGAAGTGCTAGGATAAACTTTGCGGCGATTTGGTGGAGAGACTTTACAATGAAACTTAAAGAGGCTATTTATAGGAAACAAAAATGTGCCTATAGCTATCTTTCGTCTTCTTCAATCATTTGTTTCTACTTATCCAAATAATTTCTCTTCAGCTTCCAAATTTGTAGGATCACCCCATTTCTTTCGACAGAAACGGATCATCGATCCCAAAACCCAACAAAACGATTACAACTTTCAAGTGCATAAGATTAAGCCAAGTGTCCTGTACAATAAAAATAATAATAATAACAACAGTAAATTTAATCCTAATATTTTTAATAATATAGGTAGCATTCCGGCCTATTATATATGTCCACCTTGGCCTCCGGTACGTACACACCATTGGATATAATTTATAACCCTTCTTGCAATATCCAACTCCTCCTTTTCTCCTTTTTTTTCCTCCGTAGTGAAATCCGACATTTCAGAGGCATCAAATCTTTCATCAAGCAAAACAACCATGTACCCTAGCAACAATTATTCGGGTTTCGGGTTGAATATGATCAAAATAGGGGTAATTGTTCTAGGGTCCATAAGTGGGAACTTATTGGGCCATTTAGTCCATGTTAAAGTTTTACAAGGTCTAAGGTCCACAATTTTTTATTTTTTTAAAAATTTAGGTACTTTCAAAGGGTATCCTAGGGTTTAGGTTTTAGGGTGCACTTTCCTATTATAGGGTTTTAGTGGTTTAGGCACTTTCATAGGGTACCCTAGGGTTTTAGGCCCTTTCATAGGGTACCCTAGGATTTTAGGCACTTTCATAGGGTACAAACTTTTTTGGCACTTCCATAGAGGTACAAACTTTTTTTCGTAAAAAAAAAAATTAAAAATTAAAAAAAATGAAGAAAGATGCCAGCGTTAGGACTAGATAGGTTATAAACTTGTTTGGTGGATTAATGGGGTTACAAATTCTTTGCCCAGGACTTTTGAACAAGTCGCCCATCAAAATAACACTAGCCTCCCCAAAAAAAAGAAGAAGAAAGAAGCCATGTACCCTAGCAACAATTATTCGGGTTTTCGACAACAATGCTACATAAGAGAAGTAACAAGCCCATGGAATCAGATCAAGGCCCAAGGTCAGGCCCAATAAAAGAAAAAGTGTTAGGCCCATGGTAAGGCCTGAAAGCCCATGAAGTAGGTTTTTGTCTTGCCCATAAGCACACGGAATCAGAACTCCAAATTGCAGAATCTAGATAATAAATCTGTGGCAAATAGGACAACCATTTTACCATAACACTTTTTGGTGGGAGCCAAATCCACCTTTTGCCAAAAAAACAAAGGTTAGTGTCTCCGATATCAACATTTCAAACTTTCCCGTAACAAAATCAGTCATTACTGTTATCCTTATGGAACCCAATTTTGTTTGAAATTATGTTTGTAAGTTGTGTTCCTGACAATGCTCTTTGCCAAATATCAAATTTTATTAACGTCATTTTTAGTCTCTAACCTTAGTTTAATTTTAGTAATTATCAGACTAGTCACACCATCTTCAAAATGGAGGTAAGAGCATCTACATTGACCTAACCAAAATCAAAAGGTTGCTAAGGTTAACAATGTTTGTTCAAAAAAGAGCTCACATTGGAATAACCAAACTTAGCAACCCCTTAGCAATTAACCAAATTTTGGCACTTGGATAACTAAAGCTAGCAACCTTTTGCCAATAACCAAATTTGATGGATCCCACGTGTACGCAATCAAGTACATTCATGATTACACAAAATGACAATAACATTCTCTCTCTCTCACTCTCCAATGTTTACAAAAATTTATTTTGGAAAATTATTTTTTATTCAAAAAGCATTTTAAAAAAACTTTTTTTTTCTTTTCAAAATAACATTTTGTTTAAAAACAGTTTAAAAAAAAAATTTACACAAAAAAAAGTTTTTGAGTTTTTTTTTTAAATATAGGTTTTGGTAAAAAATAATCTCTTTTTACTCAAAAAATTATTATTTTTCGAAAATATATATTTAAAAAAAAAGAGTTTTCAAAATCTTTTTCCCAATTTTTTTTTTGAAAAAATGTCTTGTTTTTTTAAAAAAAGTGGAGTATTATTTTTTAGTTTGAAAAAGTGATGTGGCAAGTTTTGGGTTATTCAAGTTTGAAAAAGTGACGGGGGACCATTGCTTTTGATTATGGACAAAAAAACACCAATGTTGAATTTGACGTTGCTAACTTTAACAACCTTTAAATGGATAATCAAAAGCTGATGTGGCAACTTTTGGTTATCCAATTTTAGTTAGACCATTGTGAATGCTCTAAGATGGTTGCAAAAGGGGAAAAAAAATTATACTTTGTAACAAAATTTATTATTATTTAACAGAATTAGTTTTGGAATATCATTCTGATACACATTCAAAATATACAACTTAATTCAAAGGGGTTGGCCTCGTGGAACAAGACTTGAGACTTGAGGGTCGTTCCTTCAAAAGCTTTTAGGTTCGAAACTTTTCATGTGCTATTACTTATTTTGGGGTTTGTTCATATGAAAATTTGCTCCGAATGTAATTAGGCTCTCTGTAAAGGGAAATGCTAACGGGTGTCATAGTGCAACCGTTAAGAGTACAAAAAAGTACAATTTAAAAGTACATTTGTACATTAAAGTACATCTTTAAGTATACTTTAAAGTATATTTTTTTGTACAAGTGAGACTCACAAAAGTGTACTTTTTGTACCCTTAACGGGTGCACTATGACACTCGTTAGCATGACCCTTAAAATTATAAATCAATTGTTAGAGAGGGAGAGAGAGTGAGACTCAAAAGGGAAAATTGTATTGTCGGATTGATACAACTTTATTTTATAACCGTTAGTTGCAGCGGCACGTTGTAATTTTGTGATAGCGTATATTTATATCATCTCATGTGCTGCATAATATGATTCTTGAAGATCCAATTTCTTCATTTAAACCGTTCATCTAGCAGATCTCGTATGCTTAGCATTTTTGGACAAAACCATATCAATCACAGATTATAGTAAAAATTTGATCGAATCATATTTTCATAAAGAAATAAATGGCCAAATTCTATTAGATTCGTATGTGTATTGGGGGAATACCGGGGAACAGACATGCCCAAGTATAGAAGGTCATGGAATCGAGAAATTTCCAATAAACTTCAATTGATAAACTAATCTGACGTCCGTTCCAAATTCCCAAAAACCTCTGTTTGCCACAGACAAAAAACTTTTCTCTCTCTTCTCTCTCACCCTCACACTACACACTGAGGCCACTCTCTTGAGCTCCGACAGTGTTTTCACACAGCTATTTAGTGAGAGAAGCAGAGTGCTGTACCGTTGCAAAAGAGAGTGAGAGAAGCTTGGAGAGAGAGTGAGAGAGTACCGTTGCAAAAGAGAGAAGCTTGGAGAGCAATGGGGAAAGGAATTGGAGTCTTATTTGCTGCTTCTCTGCTCCTAATGCTTCTGGGTTTGTACTACCTTCCCTCGTTCTCCATTTCTGTATGTATATCCAGTTGTATATTTGCAGATATGTGTTTGCATTTTTGTGTATATGTGCAGTGTGTGATCGTTCGTTGTTTTGATTGGGTTTGTAGTTGTTTTTACCTATGGTTAGAACTTTTTTTGTTGGTATTTTCAACTGTTTTTTTATGGGTCTGTAAATTTTTGTTGCCTAATCTCATTTGATTCTGCTTTATTTAGGGTGAGTTTTCACTATAATATTTTTGGTATTCTTCAGAATACCATAGCGGTTGATGAACTTTCTGATTTGACAGCTTGTACCCCAAGAATACCATAGCGGAAATTTAGCCTAATAAAGCCGAAAATCGGGGTTTTTGGTACTTCTTTTGTTGTTTCCCTCACTTCACCATTGTTTCTTTTCTGGGTTTTCCTTATAACACGTAATGGTGATTCCTCTCAGCTTCTGAAAGGGTAAAGTAGAACAGTAGTCATTGGGTATTCGCTTCTACTTTATTTTTAGAGCCAAAAATAGTAGTTTAGCTGGATCAGGACACCTTGCATTATTAAAAATTGAAATAAAAATCGTCATTTTTTGGTATTTTCCCTCACTCAATATTAATTCTTTGTTGGTTTGCTTTCGCTGCACTTATAACCATCCATAGTTCCTTGTAATATGTACAATGATGATTTCTCTGAGCTTCCGAAAAGGTGAAATAGAATTGTAGTTGTAGCAAAAACATCATTATCCTTAGGTAGGGTCTCAAATCAATTGAGGCTGTCTTGCTAACTGATTTGAATATCTTGGAGCAAGTCCATGGCATGTCACGGTGCAAAAATAATAATGTTGTACCCATTTGGTGCTGTTTTGGCACATTGCTAATCTTTCCCCATGAAATTAGTAGGGTTGGGTGAGGTGGCAAGTTTTGGCAAAGCCAAACTTGTTGCCTGGTGGTGGAGAACCTTTTGCCATATATTTTTGTCAAATTTTGGCAATGCCGAGGGATTTGGCATGCCGGTGGACTTGTTCTTAGTTGTTAAAACTTCAATAACTGTCAGTCTAAATCATTTTTCAATTTGTTAAACCTGCAAATGATCATTCTATGGCCTGGAGACAGGTCTATAGTTTTCAGTTTATTGAGAATCAAAGGTTTCTTGCGAGTGTTGGAGCTAAATGTTGTGGAATATAGATTGCTCACCTGATTGCATGAGTCTACACATCCATGAGATTTTTCTTTCCAGGGCCTATACTGAATGAACGTGGCAAATTTTTGTTTCTTTTTCAAATCTCGTGGGTATTCGAATAGGTTTTTGTGTTGCTGAGCTGAAGATAAAAAATCACCAGTGTCTATCTTGATGAGACCAGTTTCAACCTGAGTTTATGGCTTTGAACTCTGATACCATGGATCGAAAGAGTAATATGCGCAATTGGTATTATGAGGGGTGATTAGAGGGACAAAGTAGCATTCGTGTATAGCCTTCTTTCCTTAAAAAGGCTCTCTGTTAAAGTGTTCCACGGAATCGCCTTCCTCACTATATGTTTTCCGAATACCTTAGCTATTGTTGAATTTGAAATAGGCATAGATACTTTTAGCTATAGAAGAAGCCTTCATCTGAGCCTTAACCTTATGCTTTAGTTTATAGGTAATTGGTTAAAGTGACCTATACCCTTCTATGAAAGACAATTGGACTAATGGATTTGAATTTCTTCAATTACATGCAGATATCTGCAAGGGAAGCACAATTGGAGTTTGTTACGGAAGAAATGCCGACGATCTCCCAACACCAGATAAGGTAGCACAGCTAGTTAAACTTCACAACATCAAGTATCTGAGGATATACGATGCTAACATCCAGGTCCTCAAGGCCTTTGCCAACACTGGAGTTGAGCTCATGGTTGGGATTGCAAATATGGACTTGTTGCCCATCTCCCAGTTCCAATCCAATGCTGACACCTGGCTAAAGAACAACATCCTTCCCTACTACCCGGCCACAAAGATCACCTACATAACTGTTGGAGCTGAAGTAACAGAAGCACCCAATAATGTTTCTTCTATGGTAGTACCAGCGATGCACAATGTTCTAACAGCACTTAAAAAGGCCGGTTTACAAAGGAAAATTAAGGTCTCAACTACCCATTCTCTTGGTGTTTTGTCTCGATCATTCCCACCCTCTGCTGGTGCTTTTAACAGTAGCCATGCGTCCTTTCTTAAACCCTTACTAGAATTTCTTGCTGAGAACCAGTCTCCGTTCATGGTCAACATATACCCTTATTATGCTTATAGTGATTCCCACACTAATGTCTCTCTTGATTATGCTCTATTTGAGTCCTCCACTGAGGTTGTCGACCCAAATACCGGTTTGCTATACACAAATATGTTTGATGCGCAAGTTGATGCCATTTATTTTGCTTTGATGGGGGTGAGCTTTCGAACACTCAAGATTATGGTTACTGAGACAGGGTGGCCTTCCAAAGGTTCTGCTAAAGAGACAGCTGCAACTCCTGATAATGCCCAAACTTATAATACCAATTTGATTCGCCATGTCATCAATGACACTGGTACTCCTGCAAAACCCGGACAGGAGCTCGATGTATATGTCTTTTCATTGTTTAATGAGAATCGGAAACCGGGGTTGGAATCGGAGAGGAACTGGGGTTTGTTTTATCCGGACCAAACGAGTGTGTATAGCCTTGATTTTACCGGAAAGGGTGCTGTGGATACAACTACTCAGGCAAATGCCACCAGTTCCAGTGGAAAATGGTGTATTGCTTCACCTACAGCTTCGGAAGCAGACTTAAAGAATGCCTTGGATTGGGCTTGTGGTCCTGGGAATGTGGATTGTTCTGCTGTTCAGCCCAGTCAGCCTTGTTTTGAGCCAGATAATCTAGTTTCCCATGCATCTTATGCGTTCAACAGTTATTTTCAGCAAAATGCGGCTACTGATATTGCTTGCAGTTTTGGAGGAGCAGGGGTTAAAACAAACAAGAATCCAAGTATGTGGCCTCCAAATTAACCTTTTTCTCTAGATATCTTTGCTTTCAATATGATTTTTTGGGATAGTAAATCATGCTATCGACTTAGTATGATCTATCATAGGGCGTGTCTTGGTCTTTTGTCTATAACATCTTAGTTTTAGAAAATTAATGCATTACGATATCGTTTCAAGCCAACCTCTACCTGTTTACTTAACTGTTTGAAAACCTTTTCTTGGGGACTGACCAAAACAACCCCGTGTTTTTTTTTCAGGTTATGACAACTGCTTGTACATGACAACCGGGTAGGTTTCCCGTCTCTGATAATTGTCCAGTTTAAGTTGTCACTTTTGCTTTTATACCTTTATCTTCCTAATCCTGGTCTTGGTTGTGCAAATTTTACAGCAGCAACAAAACTGCTACAAGCAATGGGACCACAACCGCAGCTCATTCTACTTCCTCCTCCGCTCAAACACTATCCTCTTTGTGGGTTTCTTGCTGTCTGCTTTTGGCCTTCATCTCCTTTTCCTGAATCCAAAAAATGCTCTAGAATCCCGATGTTGGGACTAAATCAAGCAAGAGGTCAAAAGATGGTGTGAGAAAAATCTCATTTTGTTGCATGGTTGAGGATGTATCGCTGTGGAGCAATTGCCATCCCTAGTTTTGTATGATAGTAGTAGGTGCTTAGGTGTTGGGAAATATGTATTATCAGTAAACTAACTAGTCTGTCAATGAGGTAGTGAAAATGCTTATTTGTTGATTCTTGTATGTGACAGCACAAACTTATGCCATGGATTGGCAGCTTAGCTTGCGAATGCTCATATTGTATATTTTTGCCGTGTGTTAAGGACCTGAGGTCTGAGTTGCAGCATATGTTTCACGAGATACTTCTTGCATCTGGTTTATCAGTAAAGCCCCAAATTTTAAGCATATTTTGACAATCTAATACAAGGATCTCTCCACAAGCGAAGACTTGGGCAAAATAGGCCAGGAAGGGGGCTCCGGATTACGGTGCGGTCACGCAACCCAAGGTTGAGGTTGGATCGGTACTGGATTACATTGGCCATGTTTGTTTGTGAGGATATGGGGGTTGGGATTTGGGGTGAGTTGGAGTGGGCTCCTTTTTCCAACGTTTGTTAACTCTTTTGGGATCGGATTTGAAATCCTCCACCAAATTTAATCCCACTCCGTACGGTATATAGAATCCCATGATTTTCCAAAGGCTAAAACACCCAAAAAGTGCTTTCCAGTGGCTATATCCCGTTGAACACAAACACCGGATATTGATTTCCTTCATCCATTGATATCCTGAGCAATATCCCAAGAATTTCATATCCCATCTATTTATCTCCGATCAAACAAACGAGGCCAAAGAGAATTCTTTGAATGGTTGCTGCTCATTTCGGGGTTTTTGAGAGATGATGGCATTCTATCCATCCTGACTTTCATTCTTTTCCGGAAGTAATTATAGTTAAAATTGGGCAAAATATTGCTTTGTAATTCGAATCCCAAAACATTATAAATGACATCCAAAATATGACTTCAAAGGACATGCATAGGATGGCTCAAGCAAAAACCCAAGTTACATAATGTGTGCGTGAACTGGAGCACGAAGGCAAGAGAAATTGTTTTCTAAAAAGCATTTCAAATTACTAAAATTTGCAAAATGGAAGATTGAGAACGTGGGCGCAAAATCAGGATTTGAGGGCAAAAAACCATGACATTCACCCAATCAAACTTGACAGAAAAGTAGTACAAGTGCCACAAATGACAATGCCACAAAAACAAATACCATATATATTATACAGAGGTTCCAATCAAAATATGAATCAAACCAATGAAGGAAAACCACTCCCACGTAGACAAATGCCCCAGTTGAAAATGTGTAAACTTTTCATACAAGGAGATTACAAAGACAATTCAATTGTTATGAAGATCATACATAGCAGCTCTTTCTCAAGCCCCAAATAGTTTTGATCCCACAAGGACTCCAGCATTGTTATTTCACTGCAAATAATTTCAACAGAAGGTGGTCAGATGGAAGCCCCAAATGAAAGTATAGAAACTTTTAAGTATAAGAACAAGTACATACCAAAGCAATCAGAAACCCTGCTCAAGGAGATAATCACCCAGCCTTTCAACAATCATGTTGCACTGGCCTGGTGTCATGGGTTCGTCATAGATACCGATTATCAAAGCCAGATTGGTCTTTTTAATAGTAACACCTCCAGGTCCCTGAAATCAAAGTATCCAAGGGTCAACATGCAACCACATTTGGAAGAACAATTTGCAGAAGACACACAAGATTTCTGGTGTTAAGATTCTATTTGAAAATTTTGCCAATTTGGAATCCGATCTTCTCAAGCAAAGAATAAAAATACAAAGACTAGTGTGTGGTCACATTCAATCTCAATTACGATCAAGCATACACCATCATGATCCATAGTTCCACGCACATAAAATTATGCTTCTGGTTAAATCATAAGTAGAATTAAACATCATACGAGCCTTGTAATTTTGCCTTGGATTTCATTATATTAGCCTCGGAATTTTGACATGGATTTTTAAAATTCAATCTTGGCAGAAGGTTGAGTGTGAAACATGTTATCACTTACCATGAGCTACACAAAATGATTATAGGACATTGTCATAGCCATGTGGCTCACTGAAACAGTTTTCGGAATGCAAAAAACAACCTTTTTTGCTTGACCATCTGGATCAGGAAAATACATAAGGAGCTGCATTATTGAGCTTTGTGGTTTGATCATACTGCATAAATTGTTTTCCTTCTTGAATGCGTGAATTATCATTGCTCTTATTTGGTGTGTGCCTAAATTGTTCCGAAGCAGCATGAGAGCAAGAGTTCATACCTTCTTTCCTCGAATGACAACTCCTGGTTCCCCTTGGATTACCATGTATTTTGTTCCACCGAGGTATAAGCCAGTTGGAGCAAGAGTACCCGGCTCAGCAAAATCATTCATTGCAGCAGTTATTTCTTCAGGCTTGAACTAGAAAAAGCATCCAAGTCCGAAAAATTACTATTTATTAAAAGTTCAAAAGTTTGTCAAAGATGAGACAATAACTGCAGGATTTTAGAGACAGGCTTGTGTGTGTTGTACATTTTCTTGAATTATAAAAGTAGCTCCCAAACTTTTTCTATTTTTAAATTTTTGATAACCAGATGTCCGGACCAGGTTGTGCATACCTCCACTAATTCCGGGGCCCTGGAGGTAATGACTAGGTATAACCCCCAGTGGCCCAAGAGTTTGCTGGCTATCGGTGGCCAAATGATTCAAAAATCCACCTGTCATCATTCTACAGAGCGACAGTTTCCATATAACCAATGGAAAGCATGGGATAAATTGAGAAGGATGAACAATCAATTGTTTGCTCTCTCTCTCTCCCTCTTGCTTTCTCTCTTAAAACAAGGGGCTCCCCACCATTCTACTTGATACCTAGAAGAATAAAAGGAAATGAGAATATGAATAGCAAAGGCCACCCATGTTTTTGAGTATTCATCAGTTCCTTTTTAACTCCCATTTCTCCATGAACCAGAAGGGGTTACTGTCAGAGCTTCACCTGAAAGATCACTTGGGAACTAATAACTCCTGTATTTTAAGCACTCCATAGTCCTAATACCGCATAGAACAATATTGGCAAAATTGGTTGTCCACTCCACACTTGATATCTACAATCGTGAAGCTTTGCCAAGTAAGCCCAATTAGTGCCCAAAAACAGTAAGTGTTCGAGATGGCTAAATCCAGTGTAGACCAAACCTTTGGCATGAATGCGCAAATTGGTTGTCTTCAATACTCAAACACACAATAGAGGTTAGTAGATTGAGTTTTGGCCGACTACATCACCGCATATATCAAATTAAACTCATATGCAACCAACTAACTAATGGTCAAATAAATCCACAATGATCATTTCAAATGTTTATATCTAACCTTTCAACAGGAATGAATTCTACTCATACAGATTCCACTCAAGGTCAGGATGTCATACATTTGGAACAAACTAGCCAAACCAAGCAAATAAATCCATATACAAATCCGCAAACTATACAGAACACACTACCCAAAATTTGTGACCGACCCACAAATTTTTTTCCGATCATAAACCTCAATTATCATGACACTCGATAAAACCAAGTCAAATTAACATCTAATCCGAACCAAGTTCAATTCAATAAACACTAAACAGGTACAGTTAGATACATTGGACTATCAGATCCACATCAGCGACTACATCGGAAAAAATGCAGACAAAAACATAAGTACGAAGTCATAGATTCATTTGACCTTCAGTTTCTATATCTCTCTCATAACCTGGATCATCCGTCAGGACTCCCCCGAATTCCCAACAAAATCTGCCAGCAATCCCATTGGAATTTGTCAAAAGTCATGCGGGATCCGATGGGATTTGCTTTTATATCAAATGAGTTCGGACCAGCATACGCGCAGCTCGACTATTTGAAATATAAAATACCCTACGGGGACTCCGACATAAAAGAATCATCCAAATATAAAAACCATAGCACAATTAGGGGCTTGCTCCCTCCCGCCAACCCAGGTCTCTGACCTCCAAGTCCTATCAATTCCTGGGAGCTAGTCCCGCTAGTGAGGTGAAATTTTCCCAAGAAAAGTAAAGATGTGCTGCCCCGGCTGCAAATTCGAAAGCTCCGGGCCCGGTTCACACTAACTATGAACCTTAATTGGCCCCGCTAGTTGACGTATTAGATGAAGATATTAGTCAAGATACACATAAACTCAATTTGGAGCTCTATTTGGCCCTGCTAGTAGACGGATTAGACAAAGAGATTAGTCAAAGGTGCGCACAAGTACACTGAGTTATCGAAACAAAAGCACTACATAATTCACATATATATATATATATATATATATATAGAGAGAGAGAGAGAGAGAGAGAGAGAGAGAGAGAGGAGATGGGGAAAACCTGAGGGAAGGAGTCGCTCTGGGCCCAGAGGCTGCCGTCGTGGCCGATGATGGCGGCGGAGGAGAGGTAGTTCCCCTCGATTTCGCACATCAGGTGGTCGTCGACGTACGCCTGCCACGACATCTTCCGCAGCTTGTACTATGTGATTTGAGCTTGTTTCTGTACGAGAGAGAGAGAGAGAGAGAGAGATTCTGGTATTCAAATCCAGAGAGGTGGTTCAACTCCAAGGGGTAGTTAATTCAACTACAGTTGCTACTACTGATTTTAAAGCACTGTAGTTGGCTTGGCTTCGGCCATCTAGTTGCACAACGTGTAATCGCGCCGTAGAGCTCTTGACTATTGGTGTTATATAGTGATGTATCATTAAATTTCTTTGGTTATTTATCTATTTTAATTGTGTATTGGGAAAATTATCATTCGTAGAACTACCATAACACAACATCGAATCGACATCCATACAGACATCGAATCGACATCAATACATTAATCACGAAAATCGGAGTGCCGAAGCAATTTTTTTTTGGATGTTTCCTTCATTTTTTTTTGGGTGATGTATTTTGTTCTTCTCGTCTTTATTATGCTTTTTCTTTCTCTTGTCGTTTGTATACGGTAGGTTGTTACAGCTTTATTTTGCAATGCGATTCCGCTCTTTCAAAAAAAAACCCTCAGGCTGTGTTTAGATGACAGTAATGCCAAGGGGAAATGGGAATGTGTTATCTTCTACCCATGATTCCAATGTTTGGAACAGATAGGAACAAGAATGTGATGTCAGACTTTTCTGATTCCAACGTTTGGCAAAAATAGGAATATGAATGTGATACATGATGATATATTCAACCAGACCACCAGGGGGTGGCCCAGTGGTGGAGGCATCCGCCTCCCTCAGCTTTGTCCCAGGTTCGACTACTGAAAGAGTTAAAGATCCGTTGACTCTTTGGGGGTGTGTTACACTCCACAACCAGGTCCGCAGTGGGTCCCTCCAATTGGGTTGGGTTAAATTCCATTGGTGACCCTGGCTCAGTGGTGAAGTCACACACGAAAGCACCTTTTTGATTATCAAAAAAAAAAAAAAAAAAAAAAATATATATATATATATATATATATATATATATATAGAGTCTTGATCTAATGAGGATCCCTCATTAAATTAGTGCGGACCTCCCCCTTTTTCAACTTTCGGATCAAATTTTGGTCGAACCGCTCAATGTTTTTAAAATGCATTTTCCAAACGGAAAATCTTAAAAAAAAAATACCGGAAATGCATGGATCCATGCATTTCCGGTATTTTTTTTTGAAGCCTTTTTGGAAAATGCATTTTAAAAACATTGAGCGTCACACTGAAAAAATTTGACCTTTTTTTATCAACTTGAAAAAAAAAAAAAAATATATATAGGGATATATATATATATATATATATATATAGGATGGCGGTCTAGTGTGGGATCCCATACAAAATTTGGTGCGGGATCCCCCTTTTCAACTTTCGGATCAAATATTGACGATCGAACCGCTCAATGTTTTAAAATGCATTTTCCAAGGTCCACGCGGAAATCTTCAAAAAAAAATATCCGGAAGGGCTTGATCCATGCATTTTTCGGTAACGGTAAAACTGTCCATACAGTTTTCGGTAAATGCATGGATCAAGCCCTTCCGGGTATTTTTTTTTGAAGATTTCCCGCGTAGGCCTTGGAAAATGCATTTTAAAAACATTGAGCGGCTCGGATCGTCAAAATTTGATCCGGAAAGTTGAAAAAGGGGGGATCCCGCACCAAATTTTGTATGCGGGATCCCACACTAGACCGCCTTCCATATATATATATATATATATATACATATACACGAATTATCCTGTCAAGGATCCCGGAAATCCCGGATTGAAGCGTTTTGAAGCATTTAGAAAATGTTTTTGGAAAATCCGAGCCGTCCAATGTGTTCAAAAGGTGTTTTCCAAAGTCCACGCGGGAAATCTTCAAAAAAAAATACCCGGAAGGGCTTGATCCAAGCATTTTTTCGCAAAAAATGTACATTTACAGTTTTGCGGAAAAATGCTTGGATCAAGCCCTTCCCGGTATTTTTTTTTGAAGATTTCCCGCGTGGACCTTGGAAAACACCTTTTGAACACATTGGACGGTTCGGATCGTCAAAAAAATATCGGGAAGGTGGAGTCCCGGATTCGGGACTCCCGGACTTGATCGGGCCTCTATATATATATATATATATATATTCAACCAGGAATCACATTCCTAGACTGAGTGAGAATCTGATCCCTCCATTACCCCCATGAGAATCTCAGATTCCTATCTCATTCATTAAGAAAATGAAATGTTGACTTTAATAAATTTTCAAAATAATTGTTTCCTGTGCAAGATTACTGAATTAATCCAAACACCAAAATGTCATTCCTCCAGGTATCAAATTTCTAGGAATTCAATTCCCAGTAATCATATTCCGATTCCTACCCAAATTTTTTTTTTGGAATTTGATTCTCGGTAATCATGTTCCTATTCCTACTCAAGATTTCGGTCATCCAAACATAGCCTCAATGGAATAGTCGTGTGGCAATAGGATGAGCGCTAATCCCACACATCTTCATACAAAATTAATTTGGCAATAGGATGAGCGCTAAGTAAAGATGTGCTGCCCCGGCTGCAAATTCGAAAGCTCTGGATCCTATCAACTTGTTGGGCCCGGTCCACACTAACTATGAACTTTAATTGGCCCCGCTAATTGACGGATTAGATGAAGATATTAGTCACGATACACAAACTCAATTTGGAGCTCTATTTGGCCCTGCTATTAGACGGATTAGACCAAGAGATTAGTCAAGGTGCGCACAACACACTGAGTTATCGAAACAAAAGCACAACATAATTCACATATATATAGAGAGAGAGGAGATGGGGAAAACCTGAGGGAAGGAGTCGCTCTGGGCCCAGAGGCTGCCGTCGTGGCCGATGATGGCGGCGGAGGAGAGGTAGTTCCCCTCGATTTCGCACATCAGGTGGTCGTCGACGTACGCCTGCCACGACATCTTCCGCAGCTTGTACTAGGTGATTTGAGCTTGTTTCTGTATGAGAGAGAGAGAGATTCTGGTATTCAAATCCAGAGAGGTGGTTTAACTCCAAGGGGTGGTTAATTGAACTACAGTTGCTACTACTGATTTTAAAGCACTATAGTTGGCTTGGCTTCGGCCATCTAGTTGCACAACGTGTAAGCTCTTGACTATTGGTGTTATATATAGATGTATCATTAAATTTCTTTGGTTGTTTATCTATTTTAACTGTGTATTGGGAAAATTATCATTCATAGAATTACCATAACACAACATCGAATCGACATCAATACACACATCGAATCGACATCAATACATTAATCACGAAAATCGGAGTGCCGAAGTAATTTTTTACTGGATGTTTCCTTTATTTTTTTTCGGGAATTTGATTCTCGGTAATCATGTTCTTATTCCTATTCAAGATTTCGGTCATCCAAACATAGCCTCAATGGAATAGTCGTGTGGCAATAGGATGAGCGCTAATCCCACACATCTTCGTACAAAATTAATTTGGCGGGTCCGGAGAATTTTTTTTTGTAAATTTCTAATTTTGACGTGGATGATCCATTCAGAGATTACGAAAAAAATAATAGAAGTACGTGTAAGCTGGCTTCGACAATTAACGTTTCGAAAAGAAAGAAAAGCAAATTGAGGTACTTTTAATGGCGTCCAAGCAAATGGAAAAGAAGTGAATATAATTGATTTAATAAATATATCGTAGGGTGTGGAAAATCTGAGTGGTACTTTTTTGGGGGGTTTACTAAAATTACTTTGATCAAAAGATTTGAGAAAAGCTTTAGACTCCGAATGAGATAATTAATCGAGATGTGCATAAATTAGTCAAAATATTCTGTTATTTAAAATTAGAAGGGAAAAAAAAACTAACTACCACTATATTAAATTAGTACATATAACTCACATATGTATCTGCACACAAACCAAAATTTATTTTTTTACTCTGCAATTACCAAACCAAAGAGGTCGTTTTCTAAAACTTAACAAATGATATAAGTTTCGATAGAGAAATGAGTGGCTAATTTGTTTGGAGATGCTAAAGACAATAATTCAAGGCCAATTCCTTTCTGAATGTATCAAAGTTTAAAAAATTAGCCAAATACTGTACTGGTTTATCACTTACTCCTATCGATTGAGTTCACCGCGCTGCTCACTACACTTTTGCAGTGAGCAATTATGGCCGTTTGTTTGATAATCAACGGTTTGAATTATCTTACATAAAATATACTCCAAGTAATTACATGTAGAATAATTTCATTTAGTTCGGACCATTGGTTGTTGAACGAATAGCCGTAATTGCTTACTAGTGAACAAGCTCACCGAATCTGTCCCATTAGGGAAGGCGAGTAGGGCCTTGCACCTTGGGCTCCCTATTTTTTCTCAAGAAAGCTCCAAAAAAGGGAGCGGCCGTGATTCTCACTACATATTTGTAGTGAGTTGCTCACTACAAGGGCCGAGGGGTCCCCGTAGTGCAGAAAATGCACTACACGGTGCAGTGCGCACCATCCGGCCTTCCATTTCGACAATGGACGGCTCGGATTTAATCCAAACAATCGACGGTCTGATTCAATTCACTGCTCGGATTAAATCCGAATCGTCCATTGTCGAAATGGATGGCCGGATGGTCCACTACACGGTGCAGTTCATTTTGTGCACTGCACAAAGTTTGCTGAGTGTCTGTGTTATACTAAGTACAAAAACAAGCCCATTACAGCTTTGATTGGATGCAAGATGAGCTTTGGGAGGATAAATAGTAAGGAGAGTAAAATAGGAGGGGGTATTATTTATTGAGGGTGAACCCATATTGAAAAAAATATGGAGCGGCCTGCAATATTTTCTTTTTAAAATCAGTTGATTTCGAACTGTTACCAAGTGTACTTTGATAATTCTCGCGTATTTTTTTTGTTGTTGAAGTTTTCTGATTTATATCAAAGAATTAAGTTTCACATTCCACCTTTAAGCTCTCACTCTTCTTGCGAAACTCCGAAAATGAGGGATAAGAATTAGAGTAAATTACATTAAACCCCCCTAAACTATAACCCATTAGCACTTTGCCCCCTTAAAGTTTAAAATTCAACACATAACCCCCTTCAACTTTCCAAGCGTGTGCGAGTTGACTCCTTAAGTTACGGAACTCCACCTTCCCAATGTTTTTTTGAAAATCCGAACCGTTAGATGTGTTTAAAAGGTGTTTTCAAGGTCCAACGCGAAGATTTGGCAAAAAAAAACACCCGGAAGGGCTTGATCGGAGCAGTTTTTCACAAAAACGTTTTTCACAAAAACTGCTCCGATCAAGCCCTTCCGGGTGTTTTTTTTGCCAAATCTTCGCGTTGGACCTTGAAAACACCTTTTAAACACATCTAACGGTTCGGATTTTCAAAAAAACATTGGGAAGGTGGAGTTCCGTAACTTAAGGGGTCAACTCGCACACGCTTGGAAAGTTGGAGGGGGTTAAGTGTTGAATTTTAAACTTTAAGGGGGCAAAGTGCTAATGGGTTATAGTTTAGGGGGGTTTAATGTAATTTACTCTAAGAATTAAGTATTTAAAATGGGGGATAAGGATAAATTAGAGGGTCTAAGATGGATTGGAGGGTATTAGGGTCTGAGCAGTCCATAATTAGCACTCCTTTGGGATATTAAATCCAACGGGCCATAAATCCTGTCCGAAATTATCCCAAACCATCAATAAGTTACGAGCTCAGTATTAGTCATCCGAGCCCGTAAATAATACCCCTTCTATTACCCCATCCAAACGGGTTGTTATCAGGGGGAAAAAGAATTACTCCATTATGTTAGCGTAATTACTATTTTTACCGCTAAAATTACAAGAAGAGTAAAGCGTAAGTGATACTTTTACATTCTACCCCATCAGAATTTATATACTCTTAGGGGTGAAAAAAAAAACCGACGGGACCCGAACCTACCGAAAAACCGAAAATTTGGTTCGGTGTTCGGTTATAATACTCCTACTACTTTTTGGCGGTTATGTACACGCATAGCTGTCCTGGTTGATGAAACAGGCCACCACACACCATATGAGTTGACAGCCTATATTCTTTTTCATTTTCTGTTCTTTTTTTAATTGTTTCTGATTTAGAAAGAAAATCCCTGTCCTTTTTTTTTTAACCAGTTGCCTTGCTGGTAGTGGGTGGGCCTTGATTCGTTTTAATCATTGGAATAAAAAGCCTAGTTTTTTTTTGTTTTTTTCGAACTCGGAATAAATCCTTGTTTGTGACCAAATCTCAAATGAAGATTTGATACCACTAGAAAGTATTATGTGTAACGGTGACACCACGTTATAGAAACCCGTATCTATTTATGCTTGGCTTGTCACGTCCAAAATGAAGCCTAAGGGCAGTGGCGCAGTGCTGACTGCTGGCTGCTTAGTGGTCGGCCAACTCGTCCTTAGGCTCCACAAGAAATTTGAATCGTTAAAAACACTTTTCAACAGTGGAAATGCGCTGTTATATCCGATCGACACATAAGCTTTTCTCAGTATTCAGACCAATTTAAAAGTTCTTGGAAAATAGTTTTCAAAGTTAACACGATTTCACAAGCATCTTATAGACTCCATTTTCGGAGTTTCACAAGAGTGAGAGCTTAAAGGTGGAAAGTGAAACCTAATTCTTTGAAATAAATCAGAAAACTTCAAGTAAAGAAAAAACGCGAGAATTATCGAAGTACACTTGTTAAAAGTTCGAAATCAACTGATTTTGAAAAGAAAATAATGCAGGCCGCTTTATATTTTTTTTTCCAGGATTTGTTTGGTGTTTAACAACAGTTTCTATTAAATCAAAATTGACGCTCTGCACAAAATCACTAGCAAAAAAAATTCCACAAGTTGGACAATGTAATATTCAAAACAAAACATATGGAAATGATTGGCACAATGACTTAAAGATTTCATGAGATGTCAGTCATGTCACAAATTAATACTGCGCCCTGTGGCAAATGCACATCGACCATAACCATAGAGACAAGATTCAAATTACCAAACAAATTTTATGACCTAAATTATTTCTTGGAATAACTCCACTTCCATCTCATGGGTTTTGAAAGGAAGAAGACTAAAAAGCATAGAAGCAAGAAAAAAAAAGCGGGAAAAAACCCGAAAATTTTGAAGTGTATGAAGATCAAGATATGATGGAGATCATGAGTAGGTCTAGGGTTTAAAGGCCTTGATCAATGAGGTAATCACCCAGCCTCTCAACAACCATGTTGCACTGTCCAGGAGTTACTGGTTCCTCATATATTCCAAAGATCAGAGCTTGCCCTGTCTTCTTTATGGTGATGCCTCCTGATCCCTGTCGGAAAAAGAAAAAAAAAAGAAGGTCCCATACTAAAATTTCTACGAAACGGTACCCGGAAAACAGTATGATCAATCGTCCTTCACCATTTTTGGATGCGATTCTCATTCATATTCTGGCTGGAAATGGAATAAATGTGGACAAAACAAGCTTATAAATTTTGGCATGGGATCTCATGGCTGAACTTTGAATACTATATGCTCACTGGTAATGGCTTCAGTGAAGACTAAGATGGGACTAAAGCTAAGCCAATTAGTCTTTAAGGTTCTGTGCTCGGGTATTGAGAGCCGCCACTTGGTGTTAGATCTGTATCCAATCTACTCCTCCCAAACATTAAACTTGGCGCACATTTTAATCATTGAGACGGCAGAGTCAAAAAGTAAATCAAGTTGGTGGAGTACAGTTATCATTTATACGCAGATCTATTGGTACCGTTTCTTGTTCCCGACAATGTTAATGAATTTCCTTCCTATGAAGCTAAGAACTAAGCTACACTTGTCTTTGTATGTTGGAATTGATGATCGAAGACAAATCTACTTATGCCTTTAGTCTTAGCACAGTGAATTGCAATGTGAAGCGACGAATCGCTCATTTAGGAAACGTAGGAATTTGTAAAAGGAGAGTCATTCACCTTCTTTCCACGGATGACAGCCCCAGGCTCTCCTTGGATGACCATGTACTTTGTACCGCCCAGGTGTAAACCTGTAGGGGCAAGATGGCCTGGTTCAGCAAAATCAGTGATGATACCGGTGATCTCATCAGGCTTGAACTGCATTTGGAGAAGCAGAAGAAGTAAAAAAAATCTGTCAAGCTAGCAGCTACCGTAAAAGATAAAGTAAGAGCGATGGCATGGACACTACGGTATTCAATTATCAGCAATCAAGGTGAGGTACAATTACAAGCGATCATTACTAGCAAAAGCACACGTACGTTTGTTTCATTCCACTGTCATAAGGGTTGTGTACTTTGTTATCCATAGGAAAATTTAAACTAGTAAATAAAATACCAGAAATCTCCCAACAAACACAAACTTCCCGGTTGCCTGCAACAATTTAAATGGTCTCTCATTTTGCTCCCTTTCGGTAGGGAGTCTGGTTATATATCTACTAGAGAGAGCGTCAGTTTAACGCAGATGAATAGGGAGCACACCGGAGGTAACATTTCTGAACTTATTTGCTCTAGCACAAACATTAAACAAACAGAAACATTCCAGGATTCCAAGGAATTCAATTTGGACAACAATTAAGAACGAAAATCTCAATTAGGGTGCAGGACTACGCAGTTCCTTGGAAACTCCTTGGGGGTCCTTGCTAGATCGTCATTACTCATTGTTCTTTGGTTGCCCATCTTCGGTAGGCTAAGCTGCAAAGCTCAATCCAGCAATCGAAACTGTTTTTTGTATAGCGATTAGCGAGATAAATGGAATGAAGGAAATGGATATGGAAAGATCCATTTCCTTCATTGTTAATGAAAACACTACTCCATAGTTTCCCAATTTTCAAATACCGTTGTAAAAGCATTATCATCGAACCAAGGTGTCTTTCATAACTTGGACCCCTCCGACTTTGACTCTTGGCACAAAATGATTGTGTAATTGAACAATGTAATAATTATGGTCGTCGTTTTGATCAATGTTCTAAAAATCGCTAGATCGCTAGTCGGACGGAAAAGGGACGCCTAGCATCGACTAGTCGACCGCCTAGCGCCTAGTGACTGAGCCAAGAGTTGAATAGATCGATCAACCCTACCTTACAAAGATCCATTCACACACAATGCTGACTAATTAAACAAGCCCACCTGCGGAAATTTACAACACATTCATTCACGATTTCATGATACAAACCAAATCAAACCTAGCCTTACGTAATTATTATGTTCCAATCAATTGGGGTCAGCTACAATCAGATAATTAAAAAAATATCAATCCTCCATGTATATCAAATCAACAAGCAATGTAGCATATTAAACGGAAATCTCTCAATGACAAGCTAAATGTATACATGCACATAAGTTAATAACGTGTGAAATATATTGAGAGAGAGAGAGAGAGAGAGAGAGAGAGAGAGAGAGAGAGAGAGAGACCTGAGGGAAGGAGGCGCTCTGAGCCCAGACGCTAGCATCGAGGCCGATGATGGCGGAAGCGGCGAGGTGAAGGCCAAGGCCGTCGATATCACACATCAAGTGCTCGTCTACGTAAGTTTGCCACGACATTTTATTACTCTCTCTCTCTCTCTCTCTCTCTCTCTGCGATCAGCTTTGTCGCTGTGAATGGTGATGCTTAATTATGGTTCGAGTTTTGGGTTGTTATTCTGTTTGTGGAAGAGGAAATATATACAGAGAGAGAGAGGCCATATGATTGGATTTCCGCCATTCACGTCCGCCTTTATTCAAGGCCAATTCACCGTTACAAATTAATGTATCCTCTCTCACATGGGGTTGAAAAAAAAAAAAAAAAACCGGTCCGAACAGAACCAATCCGTTTGTTTTGGTCTGAACCAATAGATCGGTGATCTAGTCCCGGTTTTAAAAAATTTGAAAAAAGTGGTATGTGGTTCGATACATGGATTTTCGATAAGAACCTTGGATTAACGGAACCGGACCATTCGTGTGTATGTGTTAATAACTTAATATATAGGATTATGTATGTGTTTATATATGTACGTAAACATTTTATTCTACCTGAAGAGAAGAAATGGTGGAACTTAGAAGTTCATGTCTTGATGCTAGCAGCCAGATTATTCTGTATAGAGTGACCAGTGCCGGCTCAAACGTTTATGGGGCCCGAAGCAAAATTTTTAAATGGGTCATATATGTGTTTGGCATAAAAAAGATGATCAACATACAGTTTTCATATAAAAAAAACCATTAAAAAGATTTACCATTGTAAAAACTTGAATATATAGTAATTCAAAAATAAACAATAGTTACAATACTTCAAAATCCAGTGAACCTCACGACACATGAAGGCTGGAGCATCTATTTTATTCATGTACCAAAATTAGGCTTCAGGCTACCAGTAATTTCAATTTCGCCGCTGGTTTTTTGGGCCCCTAAAGCTTGATTGGGCCTATTTTCATGTGTACCAAGCTTAGTGGAAAAATAATTAGAACTAGTATGTGGATATGAGAGACTTACAAGTTTGGGGCCCCTATTTTGAACAATTTTTGGAGGCCCAAAGCCGCGACTTCATTGGCTTATGCTCTAAGCCAGCTCTGAGAGTGACGTGCATTTCCATAATTGTGTAATGGTCGTCAATTATAGAGTAAGGGAGAAAGGGTACGGTAGAGTGATTGCATAATCCTCCAAGTAGTAAATCTGCAACCCATGGATGTACCCGATTTTTAAAAACCATATAGAGCCGTTGAGTCTCTGTTTCAAATTTGCCAAAAAAAAAAGGAAACACTAAAATACTTACTTCAATTCATTGAGTAGAAAAAATTCATTTACAAAATACTTTCTCCGTCCAAAACTGCTCGATCTTTGGATACTCATGCATTTTGCGGATTAGTTTGGTTCTGTCCATAACTCCATACGACTTTTGGTCCAGACATTGTCCTCATTTTTTCAGAACCACAAGTAACACTTTGATCCTAAAATTCTTACGTTACACCAATCCGGACCGCGTGCACCCCTAAGTCAATTTTTCGGAACTGAAACACTCAGGCGTGGAAGAGGGAAAATGAATGATGGTGACTGGTGAGCCTGTTTAAAACAACAATTGAAAGAATCTCTGTTTTGAAACTTTATGATTGCTTCATACTAATAACAATGGAAAATCAGCCATGATGACAACCGATAATCAGGTGTGAAATTCAATTAATTCCGAAACTCAAAATTAATGACCGAACAAACTTTCAAGTTCCAGTGAATGTGCTCATGACTGTTTGATTGAATCTCAAATGAGATCAGTTCTAAAAATAAACAAGTCAAATTCGAACATATCTCAGAACTAGCAAAATTCTGAAATGGAAGTTTGTACATTCCAATTCTCTGCTCGAACACAAAATTCCGGAGACAAACTAGTAGTAGGAAGAGTTGATGCTTTCTAAGAAAATTTCCAGCAGAGATTTACCAGCTCAGAAGTAAAATTTCGGCGAAAATTTGACAGTCTCAATCTCAACCACAAGGATTAATAGATTTTCCAAAATGAAGTTTCTGAAATGAAGAGTTGGTGCTTACCTATCAAGCATTTGACAAAAATGCTTCCCAATGAGCCAAGCTAAGCATTCACAATATAAGTTTCAGCAGCACATTTCCAAGCAATGATTCTAATTCATCATAAACAATGGAAAAACAAAAGGTTGTAGAGAGCATGAACATGACATCCGAATACAGAAAAGAGAATCCGCTCGCACTGCAAGTTGCCGATGTCGGTATCCATATGTGGGATCTCTTCTACGACTGCAACTTTGCTCTTGTTAGTGGCCTTTCTAAGAAATTGTTAATAGAAATGAGGAGACGATGACGAGGACAACGACGATGCATTTCTATAAAAGAGGGGAAAGATGAAAAACATCAACCCCCTAGTCGATTGGATCTCCCTCTGAAAACCCCACCAGTATTTCTGTCAGCCTGGGCCTGAGTAGGTGCTGGAGCTCCAATTCCCCACCTCCGGACCAATTTATGTCTACGCGAAGTCAAGGGAAAAAAAGCAAACAAAACAAAACTACCTTCTAGGACTAAGCCACCAACAAAGTACACATAAAACAATAAACAAACCCAAAAAAGGTAAAGAGCAAATCTGATAAGAATTCAAGGAGTGATAACAATGTCCAAGGACTGAACCTGCAAAATTAAGCTTTTCTGTATTTTTTTTAATGTTCTTTTTTTCTTGGCAAATCACACTTGGAGAATTTTGTTGTCCACACACACAGTATGTTTCTTCCGCCGGCATTTTTTTTTTGGGTTTTTTTCCTAGCAAATCACTTGGAGAACTATGTTGTCCACACACACACAAACAGAGAGAGAGAGAGAGAGAGAGAGAGAGAGAGAGAGAGAGAGAGAGAGAGAGACGCAAAAGGATACACCCACATGGGAGTTTTCAGTATGTTTCTTCCGCCAGCAAGTGGATGCAACACAGTCAGGAAATAAAAGAGATGCCCAGCAATGATTCCCAACAGATCTGGCAGAAGAGGTGAACCAAAAATAACATCCATAAAAAGCATTGCCCAAGGTAAATAAAACGCCTGCAAATTGGAAGATGGTACAGTGGCTTGTCAACAATTTTCAGAAAAAGAGCGAGAACTGAAAATGTTGGGTTTTTACCAACACGACGCTTGAGAGAAAATAAACTTGCCTTGAGAGTAACGAGGCCGTAAAAGCTGATCTGGGCGTTTGGGAATTCTCTACTCCAAACGTAAAGCAGCATGAAAACTAGTGACACCCCTAGAAATGGGGACCACAACCAGGGGATAGCAGATAATGCCTAAACATACCAGTAAATAAAGGAGTGAAAAACAGAAGGAAATGTAATAGATCATCAAATACAAATTCATTTACAAGCAAAATAGGAGAATGGAAATGGAATCCATCATCTTTTGAGTTTAGACCTCCCGAATCAAGGTTCCAAAATGTTAAGTGTATCACCAATGGTATACTCAAAATTGAATAACCAAGACTTGCCACATCACCTTTTGATTTTCCATTTAGAGGATGACTAAAGTTAACAATGCCGAGGTCCACAATGACATAATCAAAGTTGAGTGCTATATCACGTTTTCAAACTAAAGAAGAAACTAAATTATTTTAAAATTAGCTTTTCAGTCAAGATTATTCTTCTTTTCAATTTTTTTTTTAAACAGTTTTTTTTTTAAAATAACCAATTTTTATTAAAAAAAATTAGAAAAAATGAAACAGTTTAAAAAAAAAAAACAATTCAGTTTTATAAAACAAACAGTTTTGTAAAAACCAAAAAACAATTTAGTTTTAGAAAACAAAAAGTTTTCCAAAAAAAAAACAATTCCGTTCTAGAAAACAAATTGTTTTCATTAAAAAAATCCAAAAAAAAATTAAACAATTTTAGAAAACAAACAATTATCGAAAAAAACAGGCTTTGAAAAAAAAATTCCATAATTTTTTGAAAATATTGTTGGAAAAGAGAGAAGGTTTTTGTGTAATGGTGGGTGTATTTAATTGAGGAGATGTGGGGTCCATTAAATTTGGTTATTGGAAAAAGGTCGGTAACTTTGAGCATGCAAATGCCAAAATTTGAGTATTGGTTAAGATGTTGCTAACTTTAAGTATTCTATTGTGAACACTTTTTGAGCCAAACATTGTTAACTTTAACAATATTTTGGTTTTGAGTATGCCATTGGGAATAACATTAGATGATAGATATACCAAAAACTTGCTCAAAATACGCTCCCAGAGGAGATATGGAAAAAGTATTCAGAATCACGATATCACAACATTCAGCAAAAAGAAATTGATAATCCCATTCACCAGTAAGGTAAAGGCTCCAAATAACATCATCCACAAGAAATCAGCTGTACGTCTTTGAAAGGGCCCATTTTCAAGTTGGACTCCATATCTTGCGCTGGAAATCAAGAAGCATTAACAAGAGCAATTAGCACTTTAAAATCTTTGTTGAATGGGTGAAGCATGGAAAGAAAAAATCTTAATACAGTATTAACCCTTGCTCCAAGAAAATCCACTGAACAAGGGAGATCCAGAGCATATTCATGTTGGGTCTTTGAAACAGTTTGGATCATTGTGGTGCTAAAAAGAATATTGTTAGAACCAAGAGAATTTTCACGGAATACTTACATCATTAACAGGCGAATTGCGAAATTGACAGAGAAATGGCCAAGAAAAAAGAAGCACGTAATCAGCCTCCAAACCTAGATATTCAAGAAAAGTAATTAGTAAAAAAAACCGTACGACAAATGGTAAGAAAAACAAACCTTCATGAAATATAAGATTAAGGTTTGAATGTCGAATCATACTCAGGTGGAATAATGGAAAAATTCACATGGCACGTGAGGGTTTTTGCTCACGCGTTTGAATGCGGGTTCATGTGTGTGTTTGTGTCAACAAACCATTTAAATCATCAGGCCAAAACAGATATGAATCATGCTCATTTCAAAGAAAGTTTGACTGAAGACGAAAAAAAAAAAAATTGACGGGAAAAGGCGGTGACTTTAGATGTGACTTTTCTTTCAATTATATATCAAGGGTCTAAAAGGAAAGAACATGATATCAAATTGGCAAACCCAGCAATAAAAGGCTGAGGCTGTAAGGAAAGGACTCCAGTATAAAAACCTTCATAAAGTACAATATTTGGGATTGATAATTCCTCTTGTGGTGTTTGATTAACAACTAAGTAATCACAGAGATGGAAATTTACCTCCAAACGTTTGAATACTTGTTCATATGTCAAGGCAATATATACAGGATGAAGTCCAAACTGACACACAACAGTGAAGAGCAAACATATGGTCCCGTAAGCCTTGGTTATAGGAGGAAGAGTATTGTACCACCTGCAAAAATAAGAAGAAAAAAAAAACAAAAAATGAAGGTCGGTAATGGTGAAAAGAATTGACTAAGAGAAAAAACCACCCCTTGAACATTACAGAAGATGACGCAGAATGAATCTGTAAGAGCTCTACCAAAAGTACCAGACAGACAGTTTAAATACAATGATACTCAATGGCTAATGCAAAAACTTTTTCAAATGGAAGTTGCCGAAGTTAGATTGTTGCATATGTAAGTCCTTGTGCTAACACAAACACTCAAACGACTTTCAGGAAATCACTTCTCTCAAGCTCAAAATTCAAATTATATGCTACGGTGACAAACATATTTCTGCATTCAAAGAACTACCAACAATGACCAAAAGTCTTAGGTAGATGAAGCTACAGAATATTGCATGATATGAGCTAGAGAACAAACTACCAGTAATCACAATGCTGGCCCTTGGTTTTGTTTAGATTAAGATGATCCCTTTAGAGGAACTTGTAATAATACCTTCTTCTCTAAATTAATTTTTAGCATAAAGCCTTTCAATCCCCTGTAAAAAGAAGATTTAAGAAAACTTTATTGTCGTACTAATGTAATCATCTTTCTAACCCCCTCCTTCACATCACCAGATTGCTATCTCATCCATTCACGAGTGCCTATACAAAACTATAATTTGTCTAACTGGTTGGTAAGTAGTCCACTAGTATGTAATCCATTTCTTTCGGGAATTTCTAAAACCTCCTTCAAGCTTTCTCAATAATTCATCCCACAAGAGAGTTTGTTTCCTAAACATGACAAGCAAGCGAACATGTGGTCTAGAGCATTCCAATATCAAGGTTTTGAGACACACTAGGCCTCCAATGATGGCATTTTCTCCTACATACGACTTCTATTTCATTCCATCCTCATATCCATTGTGAAATCGGATTTGCTCTTCCCATGCCAAGCTCTACTACTAATTCAGATTATTGTATTGGTCTATTGGAAACATGTGTGGTACATGCAATTTGATTAGTTAGGCCCAATCCTATTATAACTTCATGTATCTTACTAGTACGGTTTCCAGGGTTTGACTTTTCTTTCAATCACATCTGCAATAATTAAATCACTTTATATATCCTGCAAGATAACTCTGCAGAGTTTTTTAATTGTCAGCTCTACTACTAAGAATGGGATAATATAAAACTTCGAAGAGCAACAATGTTTTTTTTCACAGTGAAAGAAAACGGTGATACCTGCTTTTACTGCGACAAAGAATGCAATAGAACACATGATTTGATATCTTCAGAGAGGTGATTACAAGAGTTAAGTAGCAAAGTTCATTATGGAAGCCCGTAAACTTTTTACCCGGTCCAAGGTTTTGCCAGCCTCATTTGTTTGGTGGGATTTGGAGTGGGACCCAAAATCCCATGTTTGTTACTCTTATTGTGGATGGGATTTGAAATCCCATGGCAATTTTTATCCCAATCCATACGGGATATAAAATCCCATTTTTTGGGGGATTTGGATGGGATTTACCCCTATTGGTCATGTGCTATAACAAAAAAGTGCTTTCCAATGGCTATATTCCATTGAACACAAACACCGGATATGGATTTTCTCCATCCATAGATATCCTGAGCAATATCCCAAGGATTTCATATCCCACCCATATCCCATCCATTTATCTCCGGTTAAACAAACGAGGCCTATGGGGTCATTGAAATACCGACCAATAAGAATCTCCAACCAACACACTGTTCCAAATCTTATGTGAACGTGCATAATCATGCAAGGGAACAAACATGAAGACCACAAATCACCCAAATCTCCTTCTGAATTTGATAAGTTTGACACCTTCTGACCTAGACTACTCTATCACCTTAAATTGCATCGGATACTTGCACACAAGCCAACTAATTCCTTATTCACCATTCAAAATAGATAGTTCCATCTCTCTCCAATCTTCTATCAATGCCACCTTTTAAAAGAAAGGAAAAAAGATAATGCAAGTGCTCTATATCTTCCTTTTTCCATTTTCACAGCTACCACTGTTGGGCTTGTGAAGTCTGATTCGATTTGAGTTGCACCTAGCTGGCTATTTGGGGTTCGACTTGTTAAGGATATTATGGTAATTGGTGATGCAAACTCTAGCTTATAAATACTTGCTATACATATTAAGCAATGTAACTTGCATTTTTTTTATTCATTCTAATTCTATGCATAGCGAAAAGTGGTGTGAGGCGTGGATGTACTCGATTGAGAAACCACGAAAAAACCTCGATCTTGCACTCATGTTTTATGTTCTCGATTATTCTTCGTGTTGAGTGTTTGTTTGTTTGACCGATTTTTCAACAACCTTTTCCTAGTTTCCTTACCAAATTTCACCACCATCCACGTTCAAAACAACCGCTCCCACATGCAGTTACACATCTTCCAAAGTTCAGTAACCATCTCCCGGAATCAGTTACACAAAAAACTTCTCCCACATTTAGTCCCTTCTCCCTTTGGTTCAGTGAATAATTAAGGAAAAATATCTAGAAATCACCCACCTTCCACCATCTCAGGTTAGTCCCATTCTCAATCTTCTCTCATTTGTGTGTGCCCATGTGCTTCAGTAGGTTAAAGAGTTTGATGCCCAGGCCATTAGCATATGCCCCAACTTCCTGTTTCTATAATGTGATTTTCAAAATGAAAAAGTTCATTTTCCCCCATTAGAGTTCATATTTCCAAGTGCCATCATGCATCGGGATAGACCTTACCAAAAAAGTATGACCGATATAGGTGTTCCAATTCACTGTTGCATCTTTACTTATGTTTGGTTTGCCTCACTAGATTGTGGAACTCCAGTTCCCATAAACGGAGTCTACAACATCTGCATCTGTTTTTTTCCTACTGATGAGAAATAAAGAACACAGAGATGTGGGACTAAAAAATTGGGGCTAGGGTTTGTGTAGATTTCTATGTGCGGCTAACTACTCACGGTCTCACGCTAATCACCTACAGCTAGGATGTAGGATTCTTTTCAAAAACAGAAACCCTAAATCAATACTGAGATGCCACGTCTATACTTGAAAATTTACAAACTAACAAATCTAGCTTCCAATAGATTTGCATATAGAATAATAGATATGACCAATTCTGCTCCTTTGTTTTCAATTATTGAAACGGGATCTTCAAAAAATGATATTTTTTTTGCTCTACACATTGAATGGTTACATGTGTTCCAATAATACAATTTAAACTTATGAAATTGCATTTTAGAAATAACCTACAATCTTCAGAAAAACAACAAATACATGCGCTTAATTCTATTTTTTTTGCTACTCCTACAATTTTGACTCATTATAATCTATGACTCTATGTACGACCAATTCCACATCAATCTTCTTCTTCTCCTTTTTTTTTTTTTTGCTTTTCATTTTTATTTTGCATATTTTATCAAGATTCGACTTGCACACCCATCGCGTGTGCCCGGCCTCTACCGCATTCTGTAAACTAAGAAACAGTTTGTACCCCTTCATTAAACCTCCTAGGGTGAAAACGGTTCAAATACCAAAAAACCCTAGATCACAAAACGAACAGCACAGGCAGCTTATACATGGAAAACAAGATTCAAAAGAATTGGTCGCAACAACACGACAGATATACAAATACAACAAACGTGTACATATATGAACATATACATATAGAGGGAGAAGAAATTACTCTGCAGGGGAAGACATTGCGGGAGCTTGAGTTGAGCGAGAAGAAGCAGATTTGTGATGATTCGAAAACCGATTGCTTGATCAGAAAGATAAAGAGCGAGAAGGAGCTAAAATCCGCCGCATTCAATTTTGGTGAACGGAATTTATTTGAGATGTGAGAGCTGGTTGAAGTTGATCACGCCTCCTTACCAGAACCTTCGTTCGCGATTCTTTCGTTTTGTTTCTGGGCCGAGATCCCCTTTCCTGTGTTCTTTACGGGCCTGTTAATGGAGTGGGATGGGCTTTTTTTAATGTTGTGGAGAGTAGGCCCATTTTTCGGAAGCGCTTGTGGTTCGCTTAGAGCATCTCCAGTCCTCACTCTTTTTCTAAAAAAAAATTATCAATGGCATATATGTAAATAAGAGAGATGAAATAATCAACTCTGGCGAAGGTCCAACGAGGCTCAACAGCTCCGGGGAAGCTTATGTCTCAAATCGAAAGACCAAGCAAGGTCATCATTTAAAGATGTGTCATCATTTGAAGATGGGTGGCGAAGATCCGGTATCAATCTGAGACGATTGGCGAAGCAAGGTAGACGTTAGAAAAATGGATAAAGGTTTTGGTTGTTCCTAAAAAGGGAAAAGAAATTGGTAAATGCCCAAAAAGGGCAAAGGTTTGGGTAAAGATTAGAGATGGATTTTTGATGATTTTATCCAAATTTTGGGTTCGGGTCTTAAAATGGGTCAAGATTGGCGATGCTCTTATGTAGGCTTGTCTAGTGACAAAAATTTGTACCCACACACAGTTGTTGTTTTTTGGGGTAACTCTAGGTTTTTAGACCAGGTTACCCGCACAATTTGACTAGTTCTAGGGAACCAATCCCAGACAACTGAGGGAAACATTTAAAGTTAAGGTAAAACCCCATACGGATTGGCCCAAAATGAGATGATAATACCTGAGAAAATTTTAAACATGAAACCTTAGAAGATAGCAAACACCGAAGTCCCCATGTGAATTTCATTGTGTGTAAAGTGTTTTGTGTAAGTGTGTGTTTTATAAGAGTTTGGCTAATGACTTCGGAACATGTTTGGTTACACATAATAGAAAGGAGGTGGGGAAGGGGAGGACATTGGACTTCAATTTCATTTTCCCTCTGAAGTTCGTGTTGGGTTCATAAATAGAGAGACAGGGAATAGTTGACAATATAATGAGTAATGGACCAAAAAAAAGGCCCAAATTCTCCATGGTCCAGGAGAATTTTCACCCACTTAATTGTGCATGATAAATTGGTACTACCATATAGTTGGGTGCACGTTTATGTGTCTAAGTCAAGTTGCGCGTACCTCAAGTAATCGTGGGTGGCCAATCCTGTTCCACTAGCGGGTAATCCAATTAGAGTCGGGACAAAACCTTGTATGGACTGACTCCGTTAAAGTCAATGGTACGTGCGACCACTGAGAGGTTTCGAACTTGTGATATTCGAAGGGAGGCCACCCTTTGGGTTTCAACATAAAGGTTTTTTTTTTTTTCAATTCTTATAGTATATTAGTAGAGTTAGATTATTCCGGCAGGCCAACGTGTTCTATAGACTTGAACTTGAGATCTAACACACTCATACTTAATTACCCACTCACGACCGCTTGAGCCAATTCTTTACCTATAGTAATGTCAAAAGAGTCAAGGAGTTAGAAGGGGCGACTCCTTGGAGAATTACTGCGGGAGAAGTATAGTTGATAGCAGATTGACACAGACAGAGTAATTATGTTTAAACAATGTCAATTGTCAATTACTATGTTTGAACATGTCAATTATTACTCTATCTGTATCAATGTACTATCATTTACCGACAGTAATATCCAATTTTAAGTCTTCCCATTACGAATTGTATGCATATAGGACTTGTTTGAACCCAAATTAAGGATGGGGACTAGAGCCTTGGGGAACATATGGTCCCAAATGTCTCTAGGGCTAAATGGACTAAAGCCCAGAAAGGAAACAAGGATTTTGAAACAAGTCATTCTCCTCACATAAATCAACTAAACAACTTTTAGCGAAAACAACTTTTGACAGAAACTAGCATAATGTATATAGACTTTTTGACAGAAAAAATCATCTCATTAATAGATTAAACCTTGCTCGCATGATGTATATAGACGATATTGGGCTAAAAAGTGATCTTCAACCCCTTGTCTAATTTAGATCAAATGCAATACAACTACGCCTCCGTCCCGTACCTCTGCCACCGCTTTCTTCTGCGCTTGCTTGGCCTTCCCGTTTTCCATTTTTATCTATTTGCATAAATGTTTTCGTTAACTAGTTTCTTCCCATCCCTTGGCCGAGCTTGCAGTTTGCATGGTCTTTTTTCAGGTCTGAGCAGTGGATGGGAGTAAAGTTAATGTCGTGTTTGTGTATTTATGCTTTTTGTTGTGGTAGTTGCGGGGCTTCAAGTGGCGGTGATGATAGTCCATTGTTGAGGCAGCATTGTTTGTTTTGTTGTCGTTTGTTTATGTTGCTTGTTGGTGGTGTGCTTGCCTTGTTTATCTCACTGTGTTTTGTTGTATAGACTAGACGTAATGGCGTTGCAGGTCTCCCTGCGTTCTGATCGGTTGCATCATTTAATGTCTGATGTATCGGCAATGCTTAGTGATTAACGAAATTTTCTCTCTATTCTCGGAAAGAAAAAAAAAAAAAAACTAATTCCATATTACAATAATCTCATGTCTATTAACTCCAGGGGTTGGCAAAGGCTGGTCTTGCCTTGAGATTTAGGGGTTTGCTCTCACCTAAGGTCTCAGGTTCGATTTCCCTTGCCAGCAAACTCTTGGGGTCACTGGCAGTTATCCGGTCGTTACCTTCAGAGCCCAAGAATTAGTCGAGGTGAGTACAAGTTGGTCCGGATATCCGGTTATTGAAAAAAATGATCTCATGCCTATTATGTAAGGACCTACATGTCCCCCCATATCCCCATCCTTAATTCCTAAGTTTTCATTCATTCTGAAAGTAATTCTGATATCAAATGTGCACATAGTTCCTTGGTTTGTTCAACAAGGAAGAGAAGGTGCAAGGCCATTATTTCTTTCTTCTTATGAAATTAATTCTAGCAATGCACATTAGGTGGATTAATAATTTATTTTCCATCATTATATATCCAGCTCTCAATTGATCATAGCATAGCATGCCATGCTGGCCCTTTAATCAGAATTCATTATCTTCCTTAACTACCATTAGCTTTTACTCCACTTTCTCTGCATCAAAATCAGTGCAATTATTTGGTGAAGCATACATTAATTGAGTGTGGGATCTACATGTAGGAGGTGGTGGCACCCAATTCCAAGTTGATTAGAGAGCAAAATTGGTACACACCTTAATGACCTGTCCCTTACCCTACCCAATAGTACTATCTTTCTGGCATTTGGTATTTCGTTAAGGAATTTGCTAATGTGTGCCCAATAAACACACGTTAAAATTGAAAAAATATATTAAAATATGTGAAAAGTGTATAAAAATATGTGAAAGTGTATTAAAAAGTGTAAAAGGTGTATTGGAGTGTGTGTTTATTTTGTTTGTTTGTGTGTTTAACGTGGCCCATTAGGCACACGTTAGCAAGACCATTTGGTTAATCTGGGCTTTTGTATGTGATGACCAACACAAACAATCCCCACATAAGGGGAAAAAAACAAGAGAAAATAAAAAAGGTGGGGTCATAGTGAAATACAATTTTTTTAGACGGTAGGATTTTATTATGTTAATACATATATATACTAGATTACCACGGAGGCCAATCCATCTGCTAGGAGAGCGCTACACAACCATTTGGCCAAACCCCAGGGTCTTTATAGTGAAATATGACACAGAAGGGTAATTGCCAGTTTAAATAGCAGTATTACATCAATAATATATTTCTTAACGACACAAGACCTTGCTCTGGCTTTAATTGGGCACCTATCCAGTGGACGGTAGAATTAATCTTCCAAAAAATTAATCGAAGTGCATGTAAATTGCATGTTACACACCTTAATGATCTGTCCCCTGCCCTACACAACTCCATGCTACTTTTATCTTTCTGGCATTTGGTCATCTTGTATGTGATGACCAGCACACACTATAAACACAATCCCCACATAAGAGAAAATAAAAGAGGTAGGGTCTTAGTGAAATGTGATACACGCAATTGTCGGTTTAAATAGCACAACATCAATAGTATGTCCAGCGGGCTCACTTACTTGCTAAGCATGCTCTGACTTCTTTTGTTCCTCACTCGGAGACCAGTGATGGATTTGCTTCTTCTAGCCCGCTTACTACTATTGTTTAGCTTTTGTTGTTTATTTTGTGATGTTTTTGTTACTCATGCGACTTGTTGTATGCTTGGTTTATCTAATGATATTTCTATCTATTTCTCAAAAAAAAAAAAGTATGTTTATCGGAGAACAGGCTTTACTCGAACTTTAATTGATACCCTAGGTCCTAGCTAGCAGACAGTGGGATTTGTCTTTCAGGATTAGTAAAAGTAAATGGTGGCATTTTTGCAATTAAGAAGCCGGAAATGAAGATGGATATAATAACGATAGGGGTAGCAGTGGTGTTATTATATCCGTCCATAAAAGGATATAACATCCGGTTGGCAAACACAACATCCTTGTAGTTCAAAAAAGAAAAAAAACACAGGATCTAAAGTAGTTCGAATAGGCTACTTGGGGTGATAGCATATTCGCCCTCTATATGATGTTGGCAAACCGGCCGTAAAGAGACAAAGTGGGGTTAGGCAATTTTGGTATCTGCAGGCAAAATGAAAATGCACGTAGCTTGTGTAATGTTGATGTGTAGTCTTGTTAATGATGGCAGACATGGCAATAAAAATGTTGGATATGGAGATCAAATGTATAGAGTTTTAGTGTAGTGCCCACGGCATGTTGATCATTATAGGAGACATTTCCAGTCATTGTGCATAAATATAAAGCTAGGTTTGGCCTAATACGTCACTTGACTTATTTTTTTGTCATTATTTGATTTTTTTTTTCCATGTTAGTTAGAATTGTGTCAAATTTTGTATACAATGGATTCTCCTTGACGAGAGAAAACAGAAAAGTAAACAAATTATGATTTAAACTCTAAATTTTTTTTCTAATAAAGACGAAAATTAGCTAAAACATCTGTCTTTTTATGACTTACTTTTGTTTTTATTAAAAAAATTAAGTTTGACTCGTAATTTTTTATTTTTTCAATTCTTATCGTCGAGGCAAACTACTACTAATACACAAAAAATTGATGCAAAACTAACACACACAAAAAAGAAAAAGAAAAAGAAAAAAAATCAAGATGGAAAAATAAGTCAACTGACTTACCAGGATGTGTAGGATTTTCAAGCTTCTGTTAGACCAGGACCTGTCTTTCCTTGGGAATTCCATGTGATGTGTCCATTTGCGTTACTGCAATGAGTACTTATAATAAGCTTCCTACCAATCTCATCTGCGTCATTTGATTTGTGCATCAATGGCTCGGATTCCATCAAACAATGGATAATTCGGATACACTTTAAAGAGATGAGATCTGAACCGTTGATGCACGAAACGGCTGGCCGGATGTGGTGGGCACCCCCTGCCGACCCCAATGGACGCAGAGTTCCCAATTCAATTAATTTGATGCAACAACTCAAGTTAAATCAAACCCAAAAAAGTGAATGCATAAATGTTTTTCGTTAAGAGATTTGATACAATACATGAAAAGTTTCCCATAAATTTTCCCTGAAAGTGAAATGTGTGGATGGATTCACCCGGTGGTGTACTTTCACGTAGTACACTTTGTGATTCACATCCACACATTTCATTTTCGGGGGAAATTTATGGGAAAGTTTTCATGTTCCATACACTTTTTCTTTCGTTAAGCATTTGTGCACTTTTCTATGTGTTTAGTGCAATTGTATACAATGAGGCCCCAATCTCCGAATTCATTTTGGTATATTGTCTCAATGGTATTTTTGACTCATTTCGTCTCTAAAAGATAACTCATTCTTCCTAAATTTTTTCTTTTTTGGTATTATTTAATTTTCATGATTTATTGTTTAGCTTTTCGTTAGAATTTTTAGATTAATAATTTATCTTGATGAGAGAGTGAAAAAGGTATAAAAATGTAGATTTAAATTGAAAAAAGTTCAGATAAGACAACACTATGAATGAATATATACTGGAGTAGTTGTTTCAAACCTTTTTTTTTTTTCCAGTGATTCTTTTTAGGGTCCGTTTTTTGGAAGGACATAGTAAATGGGTCTTTACTTCAATAAGGACATCAACTTTTTCTTTAATGCCAAAATGACAAATTACCTACACATTCCAAAAATGCCTCCACTAGCCAATAAAAATGCCTAAACCCCCAAACCTAATGAAAATGCTTAAACCTACACCCTAGGGTACCCTATGAAAGTGCCTAAAACCCTAGGGTACCCTAAGAAAGTGCCTAAACTACTAAAACCCTAGAATTGGAAAATGCACCCTAAACCTAAACCCTAGGGTACCCTATGAAAGTGCCTAAAACCCTAGGGTCACTACAAGAAAATCAAGATCTAGCAATGGTTGAGAATGTCACAGAAGATGCCTAAAACTGTTACTAAAGCCCGAAAAACCTATACCAACAGTTTGAGGAAGCGTTACAAGATCGGCGTCACTGTAGGGTTTTAGTAACGCTTTTGTGAACTGTTGGTACCACCATTCTTTCTAGTAACGGTTGCTTTAGTAACACTTACAACCGTTGCTACATCCCAATTCTACCCCTAACTATTGTTGGACTTTAGCAACACTTGAAACCGTTGCTATAGACAGGTTTCTTTTTTTTAATAGCAGCTATAGCAACACTTAAAACTGTTGCTATAGACCCTTTTTTTTTCACCAAATATTAGCCATAGCAACACTTAAAACCGTTGCTATAGACCCTTTTTTTAATAAAAAAATAGCAGCCATATATATTCCATTTATTTTCATATATATACCTGAGAAACTGTTATTAAATGTCCATAACGCTAAAAGTCGAGGAATTGCAATTTCATTCAAAAATAAAACTTGATACCATAATTAAAAAAATCATCACCAGAACTTGTCAAAAATAAACAGCACAACAATCTAATCTCCCTCATACTTGGCATAACAAAATCATCCACTAGGTATACCTTCCCTAAGACTTGTCCAAACAAAAATCATAAATACATCATAACCTCCCCTCTAAAAAAGACCTCCGTCAAAATAGATATCCATCGCTAGATTCTTCTATATTGTCATACTTCCTGCAATAAAAAAGGCAATGAAAAATATCTAAATTAATGGAAGTCTACAGCAACTGTATTCGTGTCGTGTCGGACACGTATCCTTGCTTCTTAGATTCGGACACGTATCCTTGCTTTATTTATATATTTTGAGTCGGACACGTTTTCCGATATGCTCGGACACATGTCAACTTTGTGTCCGTGTCCGTATCCGTGTCCCGTGTCAGTATCCTTGGTTCTTAGATTCGATTAAGTTTTCAACAATGCAAGTCTACAGCAACTGTCTAGAAAAAGTGCTAGAGAGTATCCTTGCTTCATATGAGTATATCTATAGTTTTCTCTGTGAAGTTCTTAAAAAATGTGTGTGTGTGTGTGTGTGTGGGGAGAGAGAGAGAGAGAGAGAGAGAGAGAGAGAGAGAGAGAGAGAGAGAGAGAGAGAATAGTTCAAGAATAACCTGGAATATTGGTGCATCTGAATCTTTGTTTACATCTTTTTGGGGGGAAATAAGAGGGGGAAGGGAAATAGGAGTATTTGGGAAATAAACTTAAGCGCCTTTTTTTTCCATCTCCCGGGCAAAATGAAGGCTTTATACTAAGTAGCAAATTCAGTGCATATGTCACACTATATGTCTATGCACCCAACTGTAAAATTGCTGTAAAATTGTATTACTCGATGGTCGTCAGAATATTTTTCTTCGAATCGGAACCGTCTACGTTTTATGTGGGAGTGATTATATCATCCATGCAAAAAATGAAGTAAATTAATTATCATTACGTACATGATCGAAGGAGACAAATTTTTGGTTTATAATGAATCAACGTCCCGATGAAAAGGCTTTCAATACCCGATAGACTTCAAATTTGGCGAGAGTGGTTAAAACAGCAAGACAAACAAAGTGAACGGTTTGGATCGTCATAATTGTGGTGTGATCGTGTGACTAGCGTACATTATCCTATAGCATAATAGTTTGGTTCAAAACCAAGTAAGTTCGATGTATAGGATTGAAAGGCAGGTGCAAACTTGATTTCTCGAATGTTCGATCTAAACCGTTACGATTTCACATCTTATCAATTCTATCATTTCCCCAAAAAACGGTGGCGATCAAATGTCGGCAACCACCTGATCAGATTACATTCGGTGCATCTAAGAGCAATAATGTCATATAATGCATGACTCGACGGCCATCAGAGCAGTTTTTTCTCAATCGGAACCGTCTAGATTTTAAGTGGGAGTGATTATATCCTCCATGCAAAAAATGAAGTGATTTAATTATCGTTACGTACTTGATCGAAGGAGACAAATTGTTAGTTGATAATGAATCAATGTCCCGATGAAAGGGCTTTCAATACCCGATAGACTTCAAATTTGGCGAGAGTGATTTAAATAGCAAGACAAACAAAGTGAACGGTGTGGATCGCCATAATTGTGTTGCAATCATGTGGCTAGCGCATAATATAATCAAAATTTTATACATGTTATGTAATTACAAAAAATCAATTTTGACCTATCAACTAAAAAATTAAAATTTTCATTTTTATTATTCAAAAAATCATTTTTTATTTTTCCTCATTTTTGAAATAAAATTAAATTTATTTTATAAAAAAATGTATTTTTGACTTATTATGGCCTATGGGCCATAAGTTAAAATTTCAAAATTTATATTCTTTGTTATCAAAATTTAATTTTTATTTTCCCCCTAATTTTTTTTTTCATTTTTGTTATTCATAAATTCATTTTAGAATTCCCTCATTTTTGTTCCTTATTATGGCATTTGACAACTCAATTTATTTAATAAAAATGTATTTTGATTTATTATTTATTTATATATTTATCTAAAAAAATATATATTTAGAAATTTGACAAATGCCGACTAAACAAGTTACTCGGCAATTGATCCTATACAATTGCCAGCTAAATTTTGGCCGGGAAAATACCAAAATCCCCCGCCAACAATTCCATGAATTTCTAAAAAGGAGGGTATTTAGTAACGGTTGGAGGATATTTAGTAACGGTTGGTTTTGAGCCGTTAGTAAAGGAAGGTATTTAGTAACGGTTGGTTTTGAACCGTTATTAGAGTACATTAATCTACTAACGGTTCAATAAAAATTGTCGCTAAAGTCCTGTTTCTAGTAACAGTTTTAGAACCGTTACTATAACCAATTTCTACCAACAGTTTATCCAACCGTTACTAAAAAAACCGTTACTAGATCTTGAGTTTCTTGTAGTGGGTACCCTATGAAAGTGCCTAAAACCCTAGGGTACCCTATGAAAGTGCCTAAACAACTAAAACTCTATAATTTGAAAGTGCACCCTAAGTGCCTAAACCCTAGGGTACCATATGAAAGTGCCTAAAACAATAGGGTACCCTATGAAAATGCATAAACAACTAAAACCCTATAATTGGAAAGTGCACTCTAAGTGTCTAAACCCAAAATGCCTAGACCCACTATACCTTACCCCAAAGAGCCTAAACCCCTAAAATTGAACCTACCCCAAAAATTAAAGGAGAGAAATTAATTTTGTCCCACATGAGAGAGAGAGAGAGAGAGAGAGAGAGAGAGAGAGAGGCGGCGTGGGGTAATGTCACAATCTGTACCCGTCACTTTCAATGACAGTGGGATGTGGTCACGTCACATTCTGTACTCGTCGCTTTCAATGACAGCGGGCATTTTTTTTTTTTATTGCAATGTGTAAAGAAGGGACGGAAAGACTTCTCAGTAAGGGTATTTTTGTCTAATGTTGTCCTTGAGCTATTAAAAATTTCACATCAATGTATTGGAGGCCTTAAAATAATTTAATTTGGACTAAACACCATGTTCCAAACTTGTCCTTTTGACCAATTGTCTGTTCTTTTTACTCCCTCCGTCCCTATTTAAGTGATGATGTTACTATTCCAGCTGGATTCGAAAGTTGTTTATAATTTTCAATCTATATTACATAAAATATGCAATATGGATCTTGTTTTATCGTCAAGGTGATTGATTAATCCAACAACGTGAATTGAAAAATCCAAAACATATGTTAAAAAGTACAAAAAAATTGCAAATAGGAACAATGTGTCATTAGTTTATAGCTAGAATGGTTGGTATTTTTGCACTTGTGTAAAGACAAAAATACCCAGATAAAGTAATAGAAAATGGGGCTAAGTATCTGTCCTAAATGTGTAGTCAATCACTATATATAACAAATAACAATTATGTTATCCGAAAGGTTGATCTCTTGTAATTAAATGGATGACAGATTTACACCAACAACAAAGAATTTAAGTGATCTTGAAGCACCATTTGCAGTGGCCCAAGGGTCCAACTCAAGCCTCGCCCAGCTCTGTCCATATAAAATAATGATAATGATGTGCATATGTATATTTATATTATTAAAAATTATTACTCCGTACGAAGAAAAAGAAGCCACTACAATGTTTATATATATAGTGGTTTCACTTCCTATCTAGACTCCGGACTTCCAGACCTCCGTGATCTGAACCGTCCAATGTTGTTCAGAAGGTATTTTCAAAACGCGAAAAATCTTCAAAAAAAAAATACCGGGAAGGGCTTGATCCAAGAAGTTTTTCGCAAAACTGTAAATATATCAAGCTCATCCCGGTATTGTTTTTTGAAGATTTTCGCGTGGACCCTTGAAAATACCTTTTGAACACATTAGACGGTTCGAATTTCCAAAAAACAATTTTTAACGCGAAAAAATTATATTTTTTTAATTTACGGGAGGTCTTTACTAGAAAATTTGCCTATATATAGTAGCCTTTCTTAAAGCATATATATACCTATATTCCTTGGTCTTCGTATAATTATTAGTATTATTATGGTTGTAAACTCTAATTTATAATAGTAGTAATGATTAATTTATATTGAGATATTATACTTTCAAAAAATAAATGGGCAAGTTAGACGAGCTTAATAAATGAAACTTTAAGAGGGTTGAGCTTAAAATTATTAAATGAAGCCGATTATTAATGATTTGAGAGCACAAGTCTCGATATTATTTAGTGAGTTCCACGTGAACGTGTAATGTTAAAAAATGTACCGAATTTTAATGAATGAAACCAGAATTATTTTAGTGCGCATGCATCTATGGATAGCGTATCAATGCAATAACCATCATGGGCGAGTTGATTTGACGATACATTGAAACAATTGATATCGCATGCAATGCCTCCCTACATGTTTTCCAATCACAGAGAATTGATGAGCCCACCACATGAAACTTTAGGCCCATTTTACGCTTTTTGATTTTTTGGCTTTTTACGCTTTACTAGACACGTCGTTATCTTCATATACATTCAAAAAGGGCAAAAAAAACAAACAAACAAAACAAAAGGCCAAAAAACCAAGTTTAGTGGAAGATCACACCCTCCATGGAAATTTGATTTCGGTTCCAGCATCCATGTGCTATCAACTTTTTTAAGGCCATTTTATAATGAACTTTGTTCCAACTTTAACAGGTTCCCTTCAAGTGGGCGTTAGGTTCCCTTCGCATAAGTTAGCTAGCACACTCGGGTTATATAAACGAAAAACTAGGGGTGTTCCGCTAAGGTAGTTTTGTTTTAAAACTGCCTTGGTTTTTTAGTTCACATTTTTTTATGTGATGTATTGTGAGAGGATGACCTGTCTTGGTTTTGAGGAAAAATTAGTTTTTTGGAAAAAACTAGTTGTAGTGGAACACCCCTTAAATGCCCAAAGAAAAGGGCAGCAAGTGGGTGTGGTGAAAAAACTTAGGGAAATGTTACAGGCACGAACTAGTATACCAACTATTACACTAACTGTTTATGTGACAATCTTTTAATTGATGAATATATCCATGTATTGAATAGTGCATTGATGTGGTAATGTCATGTGTGAATTTAATGACATAGTTGGTACACTAGTTAGTGTCTGTAGCATTGCTCAAAAACTTGTAATCAATGTTAAGGGATGATTAGATTGATTGAAGAGAGAGATGAAATATCTAGTTTGGCTCCACTTCTTGCCTTTTTGCTTTTTCTTTTCTATCATTTTCTTCCTTTTTCTAATGTATAATCAATGTTGTTGTAAGTCAATTCATATTAGTCGTTTTCAAAAACAAAAACCAATTACTCTTAATTACTTTTTTTGACAAGTAAATGACAATTACTCTTAATTACAATATATCATAGTAAAAACTTTAGTCCACACCTACTAGATTCATGACGTTGAAGACAAAGCTCTATTTGGTACTAATTTTGAATAATTACTCATTTAAGTTTTGTAGCTTATTTGAATAAAAAATTAAATTTATTTTAAGTTCTTATTCGTATTTTTTTTTTGTTTATTTGAAGCGGTAAACTTTTACATAAAAAGACATAATTAAAGATGGGTTCTATAATATCAATTTAGACATTCAGTTGATAATCAACTATTGTACAAAATTTTTTTTTTTTTTGGGGGGGGTGGGGGGAAGTTGTAAAGAGGTAAAAGAAAATAATTAACCAAAACTACCAGCCCAAAAACCGACAAACAAAAACAACCAAAACAAAACCATTGGCCAACAACCACCTACAAAACAAACAACAAAAAAATCCAAAAGAAATAAAAAAAGTGCAGAAAATAAAGAACGCTGGAGCAAATCGCCGGAGTTGTCACCTGCCGCTGCCCTCGTTGTCAAGAGTCCGCATCTGGAAACCCAGATCCGTCTCCCCCTGGTCCAAAAATCGGGCGTGGTCACCATACCAGAACGGAGAGGATCATCCACCATGGGAGTCTTCGAACACTAAGGAAGCGTAGCCATAGAGCAGATTGGGAAGCTGGAGAGAAGATCGGGAAGGCGGGTGGAAGGGATGCGAAGGGGGAGGGGAACAGAGAGGATCATCCACCCTGGGAATCTAAATTGGTTCTATAATATCAATTTATTAGGCCTTGTTCTTAAATGGATTTTATGAGATAAAATCTAATTTTGATAAAATGTAGTTTTGTTTAGAGGTGTGATAAAATGACATTGTTTTCCCAATAGATTAAATCTAAAGTTGATAAAGGTATTTTGTAAATGATTTTGTGAGATAAAATCTAGTGTTGATAAAATCTTGTTTTGCTAAAATCTGTTAAGAATGTTAGATTTTGGGTGAGTTTCCAAATGAATTTTATCAAAATCTGATAAAATCAAGCCTTTGATTTTATCCATTCGTGAGGAGAGTTGATAAAATCTTAGATTTTTGCATTAAAAAATCTAAGATTTTATCAACTCTATGCACGAATGGATAAAATCCATTCGGAAACTCACCCTTTATCAAATCTAAATTTTATGAGATAAAATCCATTCAAGAACAAGACCTTAGAGATTCGGTTGATGATCAACTATTGTACAACTTATCTAAATTATAGTAGTACTCTATATGTTTGCTTTTTTTAGCTTATAAAAAGATGCATCAAACGTCTCTATAATTTTTTTTAGTTTTTGAAATATAGTAAATAATTAAAACAATCATGCTGGTCAATTAACCTAGTACTTTCCTTTAGTAGATGGTGAGTGGGTAAAAAATGTTTACCATTTTTCAATTAAAAGTCAAAGGCCAAGATGGAAACTTAAAAGAGGAGGGTCAACGCTAATCACCAACTAACGAGAATGTTTAGCGTGAGTTTGACCCACCTTATTCCGGGGTGTAGTGAGCTTTCTCGGCCGTCTGATCCGAGATCAACGGTCCGGATTGTCTTATACTTTACAAAACGCTTTTTACATTTACTTTAACTCCAATTTATCTGGACCGTTGATCTTAGATCGGACGGCAGAGAGAGCTCACTACACGCATGTAGTAAGCTCACTCACTACAGGCCCCCCAATTCCACTTATATTAGTACGTCTTTTTGATTTTTTGTTTTCGATCTTTCATAGTACCCCTTTTTTCCTTTTTAAGTGTGTTGCTTCGTAAATACAATTTAATAAAGAAATATCATCATTACACTACACCTTTCACATTAACTTTTACTTCTACTTTACATTTTTTGCATCAACTTTTACCTCCACTTTTCAAAATTATCATTAACTTTTACCCATTAACTCTTTACCTACTAACTTTTCAAAATCACAAAATGATAATCCTACAACTTTTACATTAACTTTTTAAATTCTGGTCAAATTTTTATATGAATACACCATTTGTTAAACCTACAAGATGAACTGATCAGAATATCGGACCAAACGCACGGTGGAGCCCGGAGAGCGGATATGTTGTCTCGAAAACCCAATCCCAACTCCCGGTCCCGTCTATTCGAGCAATTGACAACTTAGATTGACAGATGAAAATAGATAGCTCAGATGTGTTTAGGGTGAGATGGAATCCAAGCCGGTGATTGCTTGGGTGGACATGACAAAAAGTTGAAACAGGGAGGTCGGAACAACGGATCCGCTAGCCACAATGGGGATCTGGAAATAACTTACTCTCTTAAAAATCATACTCAAAACTTATTAAAATTTAAGAGAGAACAACCAACAAAAACCTTAAAAAATAATTAATTGATTTTCACAACTCCTAAATTGATATCCACACTTATTTATTTATTTTTTAATGAAACTTTTACACATAAAAATTTAGTAAAAGACAATAAAAAAGGATGTGAATATTAATTTTTACACACCTCTAAAAAAACCTCCAAAAAGTTGGCGAAACTCGCCTTACAACCCTAGACGCCGCTGTGATCACCAACCGTCCAAAACTCCCAATCGGATCATCAAACTAAGGGGGTGTTCCACTAAAGGAGTTTTTTTAAATAAATTAATTTTCACAATTTTTCATGTGATGTATTGTGGGAAAATGACTTATCTTATTATTTTTTTTAAAACCTACTGTAGTATTTTTTGTTAGTGAAGTACCCTCAAAGTGGGAACCTGGGGGGGTGCTGTGCATCCCCGTGTCGCCGCCGCTCCGGCATTTGTTTGACGATCGGAGACGTTTATCGTGTAGACCTCGTCGAATACTACAAGTGTGCCAAAAATCAACTTGATCGGATATCTTTTAGTATCTCATCGGAACACAAATAACATGAAAAAATGGTTTTTATCTAGTGTTTGTGTCCATTTGTGTTCCATTTGTTTTCAAAGTATTTGTGTTCCGATAACCTACTTAAAGATATCCGATCAAGTTAATTTTTTGTATACTTGTAGTACTTAACGAGGTCTACGCCGTGAACGTCTTTGATCGTTGAAAAAATGCCGGCGCGGCAGTGTCACGGGGCTGCACAGCACCCCCTCAATTCCCTCAAAGTGCTACCATGCCACGTCATAGCGCTCATATCATTTTTGAATCGGAATTAAAGGGACCCAAAGATTACGTCGAATTCGAATCAAACCCCAGCTGGGAATAACATATGACAACGTGGTGACAGCTCTAATCCAGCTGTGTGTACCTATTACAGGGACCAGCTGTGGGTCCCGATAATTTGGCGTCATTCTAGGACCCCCCAAAAACCTCCTTCGCCAAACTGTCGCCACCTTCCATTCCATATACACACACAGCACACAATTCCCGATGCAAATCTAGGGCCCCGTTTGGCCTACCATTAAATAACATTAAAGCAACAGTAACAAGGATATACCCTACAGGCTACAGATGTGGGATCTGTGCGCCAGTGTACAGATCCGTTTTGGACCCGTTTAGGTTATCGCAAAAATTATCGGAGCCGCTAATTTTAGTTATTGTAAAATATTTTGTTCAAGGTTTCCGTAAAAAAATTAACTTAAGTTTTTCATTCGATTTTAGCAAACTCAGTTGCTAAAATTAACCATGATTTTAGCAAATGAGTTCAGCATGTGCTAAAATCATGGTATTTCAAATCAAAAGATTAAGTGTTTCCGTGTATTATTTTTTGAATTTTTCACACCGAATTAAAAGTACACGAGGAGTACTTTAATTTGGTGTGAAAAAAATCGAAAAACGATGCACGGAACCACTTCATTTTTTTATTTCAAAACCATGATTTTAGCACCTGATGAACTTATTTGCTAAAATCATGGTTGATTTTAGCAACTGGGTTGCTAAAGTCAAATGAAAAACTTAGCCTGTTTTATCGGATATCAATAAGGGCATTTACGATACATCCAACTTTGCTTTGGAATTCAGGCATGAATTCAGCGACGAAGTTGAATTTTACGTAGACGCTCTTATTAATATCTGATTATTAGTTGATTTTTCAAAAGGACCCTAAATAAAAATATTTAAAATAAAACGAGCGGCTCTGATCATTTTCTGAGATCCAAGATTGGTCCAAAACGGATTTGTATACTCGTGCACAGATCCCACGTATGTACGAATAGTAGTGCCGTTAAAACTTGCCAATTTTGTGTTTTAAATTTGGCGAGTACTATTACTGGAGTATTAGTGATTTTCAGTTTTATTTGCTACTAGCGATTTTTAATTAAGTTTTTTTTTTTTTAGTTTGGGAGTAATAAAATGGAGAAGTTCGTCCCTAAAGAAAACAAAAAATAAGAATTTTATGAACTAATCCTCATAAGTAATTGCAAGAAGTTTTTAAAGTATAGAATCAAGAGTAATATGCTAAATTTAACCAACATTGAAGGTTAATTAATATGTATTCTCATAAAAGTTAGGTTCTCCCACACATGACAATAAAAAAAGAAGAAGTTGAAATCTCACATCGTACTATATTCGGGTTGAAAATAATCCCTCCGTGCTAAATTTCTTATCTCTAAAAGTTTTCATTGTTTCGTCAACCGTGTTTTTTTTATCTTCATGATTTTCTATCAAATTATTGATTTATTTATTTTATTATATATTGCGTATCTCTATTCAAAAATAATTTTTTTATTAAAATGTTAAAAAAATATTTTTATTTTTTAATATATATTGTCTACCTCTATTCGAAAAAGTGAAAAAATTCATTAAAATGTTAAAACAATTCACTAGAGGCAAAAAATTACGCAACCGTATATAAAACTATTATCTCCGGAACTTTTTTTTTGTGCAACGGAAATGATTTATCTCCAAAATTACCAGCCAAACAAAGAATTTATAAATTTTTTAATAATTTTGAAAATTTTGTTTTACAAATTTAATCGAAAATTTATCAAATAAGTGTATACTACGGAGTACTATATATTTGAAAATATATAGAAGTTTCTAAAATATAGTACAGTAAAAATAAATGAGTAAGAAATTTGGGAGGGGAGGGTAAATTTGCAATAATTTCGGTTTTCCGCCATAAACCTTCTCCTAACAGAATATGGAAACTAGAGAGAGAGAGAGAGAGAGAGAGAGAGAGAGAGAGTTAAATTAGCTTTGGCCTTTCAGCCGACATTCATATCCATTCTCTATGAAACATAGGAGCATTCTCTCTCTCATCCTTCGACACACAACTCTAGAGTGAGAAACCTATAGATATACAAATACCCAGACAGAGAGAGAGAAACAGAAGAGGACGACGGCGACGGCAGCGGCGGCAATGGATCCATGCCCATTCGTTCGTCTGATAATCGAGTCACTAGCCCTAAAGCTACCACAAGCGACTAAACGGGCCGGGTCAGGAGTCTACCCGTCGACGACGCCGTGTTACTGCACGATCAAGTTGAAGAACTTCCCTACCCAAACCGCCCTCCTCCCAATCTGCACTGCCGCCGTCACCAACACCTCCCCGCCCGACTCCACCGCCGCCTCCGCCGAGTTCCACCTAGACTCCGCCGCACTCCGCCGCCTCTCCGGCAAGCAAGTGACCCTGCGCGTGTCGGTCTACTCGGGTCGCATGGGCCTCACCTGCGGGATCACGCGCGGGAAGCTACTCGGCCGGGTCCACGTCAGCGTCGGGCTGGAGGGGGGTGAGTTGAGGGCGGCCGTGTTTCAGAACGGGTGGGTGAAGCTGGGGAGAGAACCGGAGAGTCCGGCGGCGAGGTTTCACTTGACGGTTCGGACCGAACCGGATCCCCGGTTCGTGTTCCAGTTCGGGGGTGAACCGGAGTGTAGCCCGGTGGTTTTCCAGATTCAGGGGAATATCAGGCAGCCAGTTTTCAGCTGCAAGTTTAGCGCCAACAGGAACGAAAGATCGCTGTGAGTTACTATAATTTTGTTTTTTTGATTTGATTATATTGGCTTCTTGTTTTTTTCACTTAAAACAAAAAGACACGAAACCTTAGGCATCGCCACGTGATACCTCTGCCATTTTCGACCGTAGAAGAGCATCATCAACTGAATTTTTTGTATTCTTCCTGCGGTATTAATTACCCATTTGGCTGTTAATAGCATTATCGTTCTGTTAATTTGGGTCAAAACTTTGTGTATGTATTTTCCAATGCCATACCTTATTTTTACCCAAATCTATTATTGTTATGTTTCCTCCCAAAATTCGGTCAAAATGACACTTTATAAAAAAAAAAAAAAAAGAAAAGATATATTAAGAAAAATAGTTTAGAAATTTTTCCCGAATTGGTTTATTTGCTTTTGTCGAGAGATCATTCTGTGGTACTAAGATTATTGCACCATCTTTGATCCACAAATTTGGAGATGGTGGCCACTCATTATTGAGATGTTAGGTACCTTTAGACACAATCCTTAAATGGGACCATTTGCCTCGTGCTCTCAATTATCACTCTTGCGAATTTAGTAAGTACATGAGTTTTTCAAAACGGTCTTGTGCTCCCGGTCATACAAGCGCATTATGTGACTTAGGCAATACCCATAGAAGATTGACGAATTTTTCGGATAACATTCGATATTATGGAGGATAATACGCGAAAGATCTACTCGACGTGTAGCATGTTCAAAAAAATACAGTGAATTTGTTTTGTTTACGTCGGTCTGGCCTAGAACCATCTAGGAGTAAATAAATTTGTACCAAATCTTATGGAAGCTGAAAAAACTCCCCTTAACTCAGATTTGGACATAATCCTTCAATAAATTTGTACCAATGGTCCCTCCTTTGGTTGTGTGTTATATGGGGCCTTTGAGTTGGTGGTCCCTGGCGTAAAGGACCCAATTCCCATGTGATTTTGTCTTCTCTTTTTGGTCCAAATACAACTGGCGTTGTCAATTATTTTGGGCTGGCCTTTAACTTCATATTTCAAGTTGTGGAAAGACATTATCCACTACTCTCAAACGATAATTTCTTCAAATTTTTTTTTTTTTGGCGAATAATTTCTTCAAGTTCTGCATTCTACTTTTTTCATCTTTTTGTATTCATTTCTCTGTTATTTGTTTCTTGTATCTTGTTTATAAACAATCAACATCATTAAAGAGTAGATATTTGGAATTGGACCTGCCAAATGAAAGAGATGGGAATTTCTAGTAGACCCATCACAACTATTGATATTTCCTTTATCCCTTTTGATATTTGGACTTGCCAAATGAAAGAGATGGGAATATCTAGTAGGCCCATCACAACTATTGATATTTCTTTTAACCCCAAGGGTTGGCAAAGTGGTCTTGCCTTGGGACTTAGAGATTTGCTCCCACCTAAGGTCTTAGGTTCGATTCTCCTTGCCAGCAAACTCTTGGGGTCACGGGGGTTATGCCCGGTCGTTACCTCCAAGGCCCCGGAATTAGTCGAGGTGTGCGCAAAGCTGGCCTGTACATCAGTTTATCAAAACAAAAACAAAAAAACTACTGATATTTCTTTTCTCTTTCTTTGTTTCTTTTTTTCCTTTCTGCATTGAACTTCTTTTTTTTTTGCATGTTTATAACAATCAAACTCTTAATCCTCTATCATCAAAGCCATCAAGTATTGTTAAGAGTCTTAAGACAGTGTGTCACCACAGTTTGGTTGGTGACAAAAGCTGAAAAGAACACGATTACTTCAGACATTGCTCAAAATCCCCATTAAGGAGAGAAAATTCACTTCCGAATCTATCAATTCTCCTACGTATCCTTTCTCCTGCAGCTAGTGCTTGAAGGCGTGGTTCGGTTTGTTAGTCTATACTTAGATAGTTACACAAAGTGAGATTCTTTGTTTCTGGAGGTTCGGAAAACCAAAGTAGGGAATCTCAACTTGTGTACCAGAGTTTACATCAACAATCAAATACTTTTGACCTTCAAATTTGTTTTAGCAAATGGCTTGAAGCTTAAAACAAACAAAGTTCTTTAATAGTACTGTCTAGAAGCTTGTCTTAATGATGAAGGCTTCCAATCTGCATTCCCTGTTTGGGTCAAATAGATCAGATGAATATCAAATTCCCCCACAAACTGTCTTTCTCAACCACCATGTGAGTTCCCACCATGTGCACATGTCTACTGATAATATGGTTTGCATTATTTGCTGATATCCCTGTCTGACCTTTTGCTGTTCAATAACTAAGCTGTTTTATTTAGGTAATACATTTTGTTGTGTTCTTGATTTATTTTTATTTATTTATATTTGCCTTTTTTTTTTGTTGTCCAAAACAGATCTCTCCCATCAGATTATTCTACCAACAACACTAGAGGATGGCTGAGAACCTTTTCAGGCGAGCGGGAAAAACCCAGAAGGGAACGAAAGGGATGGATGATCACGATCCACGACCTCTCCGGCTCTCCTGTTGCAGCTGCCTCTATGATCACCCCCTTTGTCCCTTCCCCAGGCTCTGACCGTGTCTCCCGGTCAAACCCCGGCGCGTGGCTCATCCTCCGGCCCCACGGCTTCTCTTTCAGCAGTTGGAAGCCTTGGGGCCGTCTCGAGGCCTGGAGAGAGAGAGGGCCCGTCGACGGCCTAGGTTACAGATTCGAGCTTGTTACGGACGCGGGGACTGGCCTCACTAGTGGAATTCCCATTGCCGAAGGCACAATGAGCGTTAAAAATGGTGGTCAATTTTGCATTGACAGTAGATTGAAAGACTCCGCGTTGAGTTCTTTGTCACTGGTTCGAGGTTTTGTCATGAATTCGACTGTGGAAGGGGAAGGAAAGGTGAGCAAGCCCACGGTTCAAGTCGGGGTGCAGCACGTGACTTGCATGCCGGATGCTGCCCTGTTTGTCGCGCTCTCTGCTGCTGTTGATCTTAGTATGGATTCTTGTCGGCTTTTCTCGCGTAAGCTTAGAAAGGAATTCTGGCACGATGAACAAGAATTCCTATAGCACTTGATCTGTTCTTTGAAAAATTCCCATTCCAATTTTTCTCTTCACTTGCAGTGATAACCAATGAGTGGCTAACTACTGGTTTGAGCACAGAACACATTCCCATCTTTTTATTTTCCCATCCCGATTTTTCTCGTTTTGGTTCGATTTTTTTCCCGAATGAGAGTGTGATCAATGATTTGGTCTGTTAATTTTTTCTTGATTATCTTTGATTTTTCTGTCCTTGTTTCCCATTTTTTTATTGTTGCTTTTGGTTTTTGGGTTGTGGATGGAATTCTGTTGTAGAGTTGTAGTAGTAAAGAACTGTTCTGTTGTGACTGATTGAAATTGTACAGAGTGAGAAATGAGCAATTTGTTTGTCTATATTTATCTACTTTTCTTGTACTGTATAACTTTTCTACTCTGTTCAAAGAATTACAAACTCTGTTGTTGAGTTGTAGCATGCCTTGCAAAGGGGAAGGAAAATTATGGAAAATTATGACTTATGCTCCGTTTGTTTGAACGTAAAATATTTTCTTGTAAAACATGTACTAACTCTGTTTTAGGAATCTAAAAGAACTCCCAGTAAGCACCTCTAAGGCTCTACCAACTCATTCATCCTCGTTGGCTCGCTGCGTTAGCTGATCAATTAATTCATAGCAACTTGTTCAATCATGTTTAGTTTTATTGCAAAGAATACTTATTAACTATCAACTAAACATTGAAAAAAAAAAAAAAGAAGCAGAAATTTGATTTTTTCCAAAATAATTTTACATGTAAAATATTTTACATCATTGAGCCTAGTGCTTCAGCCATATTTTACATTGTTTGAGAAACAAACTTCACTACTCTTTTTTCTCAGTCAAAGGATTCGATGTAGTGGGCCGAACAATCTGGCGTTGGGCTGAACGATACCCAAGTCCCTTGTGGGCTAGGATCAACGTTGGCATGGACCCAATCCTGACCATCCTATCTCGGGTAACCCGAGGAAATCCGAACGCGACCCGAATCCGAATGGTTAAACACCGTGTGATTTACGGGGTTACACCGTGTCATTTCCTATCAAAGGACAATGACATCGGACCAAAGTCGATTCAACTTGACTGATATTTCCAATGGAGAGTTTAATCCCTACACTATTCCCAACGTCCCTATTTCCTTTGCTTAAGAAAACGCATTAAAAACCAATAATTCTCCCTACGGTTAATAATCTACTTGCCCCTCCAACTACCAATTTAATTTCCTTCCCCCTCTAACTATCCAAATCCAATCCCTCACTTTCCATCCAATTCATGGACGAAAAACTTAACAAAAACCCCAATCGGTGCTATTGAAGGGCATTAATGTCTCTCATCTAACAATAATGTGTATATGTATGTAATCCCATCTTCTTCCCCATTTTCGCCCGTCAATTTCCCCTGACGTCTCCTCAATTTCCTCTGCTTCTTCCTCTGTTTCTTCATGCAAAAAACAGCCACCCACAAAAGGAATACCCAGCTCAAACCAGACACAGAAACACACTGATGAAATCATAAACAACCACCCACAAAAGGGAGCAATACGATCCCACAAAGGGATAAGATACCACATAGGGGCAAAACGAAAAAAAAAAACAGCTAATTAACAAAGAAAAAAACAAAAAACCCCGGTAAGAGATGTCGCCGGAAACCGCCACCGCGCCGGATCTAGAGACTTATTCGCCGGAACAACAGACCCCATCACCCATCTGCAAATCAGAGCCTGAACGGATCCTTAGCTACTGAAACCAAGGAGGAAGGCGGAAGGTAGGTCGGTGGAGGTAGACGAGGTGAGGTGGAGGTGGAGATGGAGATGGAGGTGGATGGTGGAGCGGTTGGTAGAAGGTCGAATAGGATGAGATGGAGGTGGATGCCTGACTATCAACTCAAGAGTTTTGATGCTCAACTCGTGAATGGTTAAAAGGGGCTTCTGTTTGATCTGGTTCTGGTATAATTATTATACCCTCTTGCAGGTTTTTCTTCGTACTTGTAGATATGTATTTAATCGATTGTATAGTTTCATGTTAACTTATCTCCCTTAGGGAATAGGAATAGGGAGAATAGGTTAATAATCTACTTGCCTTTTCAACTATGTGTTCTTTTTCCGTATTAGTGGCATCTGATATACTTTATCTGGGCCATGGAGAATACTCCTGATCAATTGTTGAAGCCATGTTAGTCTCTGTTACAACCAGCCACATATACTGATATATCATTCGAAGTGTATTTGGAATCTGGTATTAAAAAAGGCGTATGACAAGAAGTAAGCATATTTGGAATTCAAAAATGAAAAGCTTGTTGGGGTGCTAGATTTAATTTGGGAGAAAATTGGTTAAGTGAAGTGGAGGTTTTAAAAAATGAAGGGTGAGAGATGTAATAAAGGCTTTGGAAGGAAGACTTTTGTATTACACTTTTCGGATTGTATGGGGAGGAGTACAAGGTTGCCAGTGAATGACTTTTGGAAATGGATTTTCATTACATTACAAAGTGTACACAGAAAGCTCTATTTATAGAGCACCAAACCGACTTATACCCCACCGACTCAATTAGTTAGTCGGCTCAAGTTAGTCCTAGAATTATCTAATTCTAGAACACTCTTACACATGTGCCAAAAATCTACTCAAAGTCAACAACCTTCTAGACACTTCTAACTTAAATATTTTAATACACATTTCTACACACTTCTATATTTTTGCTTAGATATTTTAACACATGTTCTACACAATTCTAGAAGATTGCAAATTACATTTTTAACAAAGCTAAGGTTGGATGGTCCATGGATAATTAGCTCTATAGATAGTATCTTCTAGACATGAAAATGATACTATAAGATATCTTCTAATTGCGAATTTTAGCTGTATTACCTGGTATCAGTGGTACCTGGCTGATAATTCTCATTTTTCAGTAATGAAGATGGGTTATCAGGAAAATCGTAGAATACATGGGATGGAAATTAAGGAAGTTGGGAACAGTTATTGGAACTTAAGTCCTTAGACATTGACAAGAAGGGATGGAATATGCATTCACCCAACACCAGATTCCAAAATCACATTGCAATATAGAATTACGAGAAGGTGACGGTACTCTAATCACACCTTTGACCACATACAAAGATGTTGAAAACCATCCGTAATTTCACTAATGTTCGGATCAAGAATATCTTGCGGGAGAAACCAGGTTTTGCCTTTACGATCGAATTGAATGCTTTTATCTTTTCCTTTGTCCCTACATATTTCTGAACTAACCCAACATACAAACAGTAACTAAATCTACACCAT